>JBBGBA010000251.1:0-91802 GCA_038088335.1 Mesorhabditis sp. LJ9110 | reverse complement strand
CCCCCGATAATGAAAAAGTGCCCAAAAATTATGATGAAAAAGTTCAACATAAGCAAAAAAATTTTAAACCGAAATGTACGGTAGCTTATGAAGGCGAATCTACGGAACCCTAGTGAATCCTTGGCACAATTCCAAAACTCCCGGCCGACCACAAATTGCGGGTTATTAGGGCAGGGATAGTCGTTTCGGTAGTTTAGCTGAGCGTGGCTGCTACTATTGAAGTGGTTTCCGCGAGAATGTTTTGCCGAGCGCGCAAAAAAGATGATATTACTAAGGATTGGAAGGTTAGGTAAAGGGTATCGAGAACCCGTTTCGCCTCTTTTGACCACCCTCCATCCCTCCGGATTCTATCCAATCAAACCCATAATCTTGTTTGCTGCAGAAAGCGCGGAACGATGGAGGGGGGATTGGTTGCACCTGTTCTTCAGATCCACACAAAACTGCTGCTCATTTTATGCGGGCAGGAGGTACAGAAATGGAAAGAAATGGAAATGGAAACGAACGGAAGGGCTAAAAAGGGGCTTTTTCGAGGGAAGAACCTACCATAGGCTGAGCTCTTTTTTGTCACGAGTACTCCATCGGCGGAGAAGTTTGGTATTTGGTGGAGGCTAAACTGAAAGTGTTACTAAGTAGGGATTTACACACCTTCAACGTTTTTGGCTGACAATTCGCTGCTTGGACTTGGAGCCAATATTGGGATTCGTCGGGGTCGCAGATGCTAAAAGAAATTTAACTTAATGTAATCTTATAATTTAATCACCGTGCCATAAAATTATGCTTAACCAAAAACCAGAAATTTTCAACGAATTTTAGCCGGCGGAGAGGAACAAACCGATATGGGCGTTTCGGTTGAAATGAGCGACGCCTTCTGAGTGTCGACTGGGCAATCGTTGATGTCGAATCGATTGTAGCGGTTTCTAAACAATTTGATGTACAGGTTTTTTGCTTCACAGAATTATTTGCCTCTCACTCGCTCTCCCCTCTCTCTCTCTCTCTCTCTCTCTCTCTCTCTCTTTCTCGCCCACTCTCATCCTCTCTCTCCTCTCTCCTCTCTCTGGCTCTCATCTCTCTCATCTCTATCTCTCACCCTCTCTCTCTCTCCTCTCTCTCTCTCTCTCTCTCTCTCTCTCGCTTTCTCTCTCTCGCGCTCTCAAAACACGGGTGAATGTAAGTGTGAAATCAGGAATTAACACGCAGATATCGCAAAAGCTTCTGTTTTCATGGTTTTCGCGCCAAAACTCAGAATTAAAAAGTTTAAACTAGAAAAAACTTCATTAAAAAAGCCCACCTGCCAACTCATTATTTCCCGTCATAGTAGCGGTCGAATCCTCGCTGAGGGTCAGGCTGGTATCCATCCTAAAGGTAATCAAAAAAATTCAAAGTCTATTTTAACGCCAAACCCGGCACTAATCGTCGACGCGTGACTCATCAGGGAATAGTCGTCGTCTTCGTCGTGGTCGTTTTCATAGTCCGAGTCCTCCGAATTACGCCGGGAGCTGCTGAAGTCCGAGCGGATGCTTCTGACGCCTGAAAAGACATTTATTTATACATTAAATTTTACAAAATTACTATTTACATAAGTTAAACTGAAGAGTGGGATAAGCAAGAGCTGGATTCCGAGACAAGTGAATTGAAAGAAGTCTCTTGCATACGAATTCCAGCCAATCTCCCCCCTGAAAGTCTCGGTAAGTGGGCTGGAGGCCATAAACCATATAGAGACGCGTGGGAAACGCCCGATTCCTTTTCATCCCCCCACCAAAAACTGTCGATCTTTGTCGAAAGAATGGAAGAGAATACAAGAATGAGGAGTGAAATGGCCTCGTTAATCAATCGCGTACAGGGAATCGGGTCGTCAAAAGTTTCGGGCTTGACAGAGAATGAGAATTTGAACTTGTAGATTTGGGCTTTAGGGGCTAGTAATTTTTTTAAAAGGGGTTGCTGATGAAAATCGATTTAGGCTTGATAATCTTGTGATCAGGCTCAGGCTGATGCTCCAACTTAGGTTTAGGCTTAGGCTTCGGTTAGGGTAGGTTTGGCTTAGGGTTAGGCTTAGGCTCAGACTTAGGGCTTTGGCTTAGGCTTAGGCTTAGGCTCAAACTTCATTGGAGCTAAAGGCTAGGGTCACAGAAAAACATCTCTGGATCCTCGCCAAAGTTTGAGCGTGGGGGGGGGGGCTCTAGTTTTGATCCCGTCGGGATGGCTGTGCTCTTTCGAGGGTTTTACAAATATTGCACATAGCCCTCCCCCCACGTCGAGTATATAGAAATCGAAAGACCCGGGGGGACGGTAGAGTTTAGCTGGCACTGGACCCTTAGCGGGGGTACAGTTTATTTACAAGCGAATTTCAAAAAATGTTTCGGAAATTTTTTGCAACTTCTAGCAATCAAAAACTACCAAAAACATTATAAAAATACAGTATTTATTATTAACATGTAATCATAGAGAAAAAAACCAGAATTAGTCCCCCCGCTAACAGTCCAGTCCGCTTAGATCCTCCTTACCCTCAAAAAACCAGCGCCACACCTTCGGATAGTCGATTCTAGTGAATAATACCATAGTAGAAAAAGGGTATAGGATGGGGAGAGGGAATGATTTTGAAGTCTTGCCACTGGATACCCATTCCGAACACCAATCCCGGTGCGAACATTCTATCCTTCCTCGGCCACTCGGCCAGATTGCCAACCAAGCCAAAATGGGGGAAGAGGGGGGACGGGTATTGGGAGAGGGAGTATCGGAAGGGACTTTGAAATATGAGACTACTGTGGGTACACCATGCGGCACCATTTATGCTATGGCAAGGGGAATTCCCAATTACGAAAGGTACCTAGACGAAAGTTTGACAAAAAAGAGAGACAGAGAACGAGAGAGAGAAAGAGGGAGAGAGAGACAGAGGGAGTGTAGACACAAAATGGTACTGGACTCGTAGCGGGGGTGGTGGGAGGTAACTTTGATTGCCCAGTAGCGTAATCATAAAATATACAACGTTAATTCCGTTGTATATTTTATGATTACGCTACTGGTTACGTTTACGTTACGTTTTTTTGAAGATAAAAAGGTAACGAGAAAAGAGAAAAATAAGAGATAAAACATCAAAAAATCAGACAAATAATAGATAACATATGAAAAAGATAAGATACGGAGTAAAAATTTGCTACAAAAATGGCTGAATGGCTATTTAGTAATAGAAAACCAAAACATAAAACGCTGCAATTTAGCTAGGCAGATATAGGCCAGATAGTTTTTTTTTTGCTAGCCCCGCCTCCTCCCCCCGTTAACAGTGCAGTACCGTAAAGTCTACATGTCCTGTTATAGTGGACTCTTTTATAGAGGTGTCCGTACGATGAGATGTGAGACCAACAGAGAAGATAGAATGGTAGTGTCAAGAATGGAAGAGTGTCAAGAGTAGCGCCGCGGAGGCAAGCGAGCGCGCAATAATCGGAAATTAGAGGTCGGCCAATCAAGAATGGCCGCCTTGGTGGATGGGGTGGGGGGCAATGGGGGGCAAACGGGATTAACCCTTTCTCTCATTGTACATCGATACTTTGGGCAGTTGGAGTAAGTATCGTAAAAAAGGAGTTGAATGTAAAAAAATGGTTTAACGGCACGACTTCGAGCTCGACCTGTTCCGCAAAAAGGTGGATGGCAATTGTCACGAATTTAAGAATTCTTGACTTTAAAAAAATCGTTGAAATCGGTAGGTTTGATTACGTTTTATCTTAAAAAAACCCGGCAGAAACCGCGCCGAAAATTACTGTTTTTTGGTAAATTACCCAAAATCGGCCTGCTAATTGCGGAAGGAATATTCCAAGTTGCAAAAAATCAGATTTTTAGCGATAACTTTTTTGTTTTACCATATTTCGCCTAGAAATTTTGGCTGCACATAGTTTTAATAGGTTCCCCTCGCTGGTAAAAATGGGGAGCCGATCGGTTCGAAAAAGGCGAAATGCCGAGGGGTTCTTATTAGGATGCGGCTGTGTACATCCGTGACGAAACCATCGCGCTAAACGACCAAATCCACGCAGGTGTAAAGAGATAGACGTTAATATAGCCCGTAATTAGGGCGATAATTCGGAGACTGCCGCGATATGAATTCCTATTTAGTGGGATGTGTATTATTCGGAGTCTCCCGATCTCGCGAATGATAATCAAGTGGAATGGTGGGGGAAGAGGGGAGCGCCAGCCCAAGGTCACTCAATTTGCCTAATCGGCTGGTAATAGCCGCGCTTACGGGAGGGGTGGTCATTTCGATGGTGGAAACGCCGTGATGGATTCATGGGTATTGGGAGAAAATAGATAGTAGAGAATGTAAGGTATCTCTAGAACAGCAGGGTAGAATCAGGATAAAACAGGAGTATAAAATATGAAATAAGCATAAAATAAAATGAGTTTCAGGGAGGTAAAAATGCAATGGAAAAATGTAAACTATTTATTAGCCCCCCCCCCGCTAACAGCACAGTACCAAGTTTACAAAGAGACAGAGATCATGCTTGAGCCTGAGCTTGAGCACGAGCAATTTTCAGAGATACGGATGGGTTTGGGAATGGTGTGCAAAGAGTCAGCTGGGAGGGGGAGAGACCACTCTACCAGCTGAAATCCAGCACCCCGGATTACACAGTTGGTGTCGACATGATCGAGGTGCCGAGTGAGTGGCCACTCACTATTCCCTTTCTCTAACTCTCCACTATTCTTATAGTTTCTCGTGATCTTCGGCTAGATGGGTCCCAATCATCAAAAGATAGCAATCCCGGATAGCAACTGGGGCCGTCACCCGGATTGCATAATCACTGAGGTTCTGGGGGTTCAGTGAGTATTTGATAAATAGTGGTAATTGGTAAATAGGTATGATTTTATTATCAGTTAGTCGAAATTCGAATTGACGACTTTTTAATGCGCTAACATTTTTAACTTGCGGAATGTTTGAGATAAATAATCGCGGTGAAAAAGACAAGGAAAAGCGGCAAAATGAAATTTCGACAAAAATCTGTCGGGGAAAAACGAAATAAAAATTTGCTAGTAGGTATCTATTATTTTAAATAGCAATATGTAAAATTAACGATCAAAATTTCGGTGGCATCACTTGATAGAGCTCAAAAAAATGAAAAGCGTTAATTTCAACCGGAAAAACGTTTTTAAGGGTATTTGAAAGAAAATCCTTAGCAATAAATCGTTTACAACCCAAGGTTCATTTTTAAATTTTGGTAAATTTATCGAAATTTTGCGTTAAAGACACCTCACGTTCTTTTTCGCCCTCTACCAAATGGAAGTTCAAAATCTCCAAAATACCAAAAAATCGAAAATGCCGAAAAATATGGAAAATACCGTATCTTGTCATATTGCCCCCGTTATCCTACATTACACCCACCAATTTCTAACAACAATTTTGTACATAAAAACTTCAAAATTAGATTTTAAAATAATTACTTTCGTATTTTTTGAACGCTCGATTGAAGAGGATTCGCGAATTTCATATAACAGTTTAATGTATCCAAAATCTTGCTATAAAATAACCTAACAAAGTAGATAAATTATAAAGAGGTCACAGGTATCAATCTCAAAAAGTCGGTGTGATTGTTTGGTGGGTGTCGGGAGTAGTGTGTCGTCCTCTTCTGTCAATGCCCACCTCTTTTTTTTTGTTTGGTAGAAGCTGGGGTGGGCAAAAGGGGGGAGGTGAAAAAAGGAGAGGAGACAGACAAGACACACTCTCCCTAGCTGCTATGCAAACTAGTTAACCTCACAACGGTCCAGCTTATAGACCATCTCTCAACGGCCAAAAAAAAGATGAAAATAGAAACCGCGGTTAAAGGGAGGTGGAAGGTTCGGTTGGGGATTTTCTGTGAAATGGATTTCTTCTAGATTTTGGTGATTTCACCAGCCTCTCTAAAATTCGCGATCTTGTCGAAAATCGTTTTGTATAAATATAATTTTTTCGAAATTTTATTTTGTCAAAATATCCAAATTCCATTTTTAATTAACTTTAAATTCATTTAAAACGCCTTTTTTAGCTCGATATCCATAAACATTTTATAAATTGAAATTTTGACAAAATTAAATTACGAAAAAAAAAAAGCGAAATTTCACTTTTTAAAAGTTTTCGAAAATTTCTGTAATTTTTATAAATCAATGTTTACCAAAAACCCTGTAAAGCGTACAATAAAAAATTGGCACAGTAGGTATTATTTTGAGCTTTTCCATCCTGGATAACACCCCCCGCTAACAGCCAGGAGCCTGATTTATCCAGCTAAAGCTGTAGTTATTGCCCGCACCTTTAAAGATAACATAAACCTGCCCTTCTAACTAACACCAAAAATTTAGAAAAACCCCCCTCACGTTTTTCTCTTTTTCGCAACCCCCTGAACGCCACGAGCACCTGCCATCTCCCCCAGCAGTTTTTTTTGGCAACAGCATTTGGGGAGGTGGGCTGTTTAGAAAAGAGTGAACGGGCCAATAGATCAGGCGGAAGAAAGTGCTCAAGCTAGCCAATAGGCATCCCCCCAATAGCCCCCCATCGGGGCAATGACAGCATGCAGGGGGTAATTCTTTTCATTACACTCATTCCCCCCGGGTGAGATCCACTCTAAACGCCCCATGTTGCCATTCACATTTGCTGGATCAAAACATGGCTTCTTGTCCGGGATGTTATGTCTCGAAACAACTGTCAGGAAAAAGCGTGGGGGTGACTAAGCCTGAGACTAAGCCTAAGTCCAAACCTAAGTTTAAGCATAAGCCTAAGCCTAAATTTAAGTCCAAAGCTAAGCTAAACTTGAGCCTATGCTATGCTAACTCTAAACCGAAGCGAAGCCCGAAGCTAAGCTTAAACCTAAGCGCAACCCCAAGTCAAACTAAGCCGAAGCCTATTGGTCAACTAAATTTAAACCATTAATCGACTATAGAGGTTTTTAACGGCTGAAATTAACTTTACAACCTACCATAAAAACGCTGAAAAAGGTGATGAGTTTGGTAGTGGATCTCGTATCGAAAGTGTGAATGCATGTGATGTGTAGAGGAATGGAATGGAATGGAATAAGAAGGGAAAGGGTTGGGGGCCGAAAAGAATCTGGGTGTGTTGTGTTGGGAAAAGAGGTGGGAACGAGGCCTCCGGCGCCCACCCTTTCTCTATCAATGCAAAGAGACTGTTTTGCGGGGGGTAATCTGGAATGGACACCCTGGTAGACTGAAAAGTCACCGTTGGTTTAATCAAGAAAAAAATATAGGGCCCCATTTTGAAAAAAAAGATTGTTCTGAGGTACTGGGCTGTTAGCAGAGGGGGCTATTTTACGTTTTTCAGTCGATATCTGGCTGTTAATCATAAATACAGTATTTTATAATGTCTTTTGTAGCTTTTGCTCGCTAGAAAATTACAAAAACTATTTTAAACATTTTTGAAAATAAGAAACCTGTGCTTTCTTTGGCCACTTTCATACATTTAATCAAAAACTTCGGGTACTGGGCTGTTAGCGGAGGGGGGGTGGGGGGTTAGCCGAGGACAGCTAATTTTTCGTAGAAATCCTGTACGGTCCTGTAACAAATTATAAACGAATTTTCTAGCATTTTACACAGTTTTGAGATATAAAAAGCTCTTAAAAACCCAGAAACATTTTCGAACATTTTTACTTTTTGTAGAAAATTAATCAAAATGGCCCCAGAAAAGTAAAAATCTTCGAATTTTCAAAAGCTTTAAAATATTTTTCTTGTAACTTCATAAAAGTCCATGATGGTATAGACAGAACAAAAGTCATTGTTTCACTGTTAACCTCCCCCCCCCCCTAACAGACCAATACCAAATTTACTGCCTTTCTGCTTCCGCTTTCACGTTACACATTACGCAATTTCCATACTACTCAAAACGTTCATACATTCTCCTTTAATTATCCCAAATTTCGAGCACCAGCTGCGAACACCCGCATCTTCCCATGGTATCCAAACCGATTGGTCTCAATATGCCTGGGAGCGCGCACCCATTTTTCGCGCCCCAGCTTTTCGCCTCCCCGTGCCTTGAAATTGGTGTGACCAAGTGGGTTCGTTTGTGTTGGCCGGCCGAATTCCCGGGCCGGAATCTGGCGCACCAACAATATCAGAAGGGATGGCTAGAGGGGGGTAGAGGGGAGCAATGGGCCGAACCGGAACCGCCTTCTCACACCCCTCCCTTCTACCACCACCTCAGGCCATCAGCTCCATCAACCACACACAAATACATATAAAAAAGCTGCAAAAAACATCAGAGACGCCACGCAGGCGCCAGCCCTTTATTTAGATAGGCGTCAAGTATAGGAGTACTATGGAATGGGATGAAAAGGGTGAATGTTGATTACGGCGAATGAATAAAAATCCATGACTTGCTATCATAATCCGAAACTCTAGAATTTCGCAATTCACAATATCGAAATCCATAATAGCGAAATTTCAACACGTCGAAATTTTATATTGTCGAAATTTCATAAGATCGAATTTCATAATGTCGAAAACTCATGGTGTCGAAAATCATATCTAAATTCCTGATGTCGAAATTTCAATATGTCGGCATTTTTTCATGGAATTTCGACGTTGTGATGTACTTTTTGAAAATTACCCATGTTAATTAGATACTAATGAGCAATAAATCTATGAGAATAATCAAATTTTCACCCTTACGTCCTCTCTAATCTCCGAAAAAGCGATTTTAAAAAATATAGATAAAAAGACCGCTAAAACCTGAACCAGAACAAATCAAAACTATTAAAAACAAGCGAAAATTCGCAGAAAAGAGTACAAATCAAATAAAAAATATAAAAATTGCAAAGCCAACTCACCGGTGAGGAGTACAACACCGCGTCGTGGCAGAGTGCCAGCAACTTCTGCAATATCAAAAAATGTTCAATAAACGTGGAAGCCAGCGTTAAAAGCCAGCGCCACCGGGATTTGTCCGTGGCCATTATGGGGCCCTGTGTGCTTTTTTCATAACGCTTCGGTGAGCGCCACTCTCAACCTCCCGGCCACAGCCGACGCACACGCCAAACTTGGACTTTTGGTTCCGGTTTTAGGGCAAATCAAGAAAGTGTATCTGAGTTTAGGAAAATTCGGGTTATTTGAGCGGGTGAGCCAACTTAAATTTTAAGTTTTGAGCAGTTTTAAGTTGCAAAAAACTCATTAAAAAGTCGAAATCGATCGAAAACTATTTTAAGGGAGCTCTATGTCTTTTTATAACTTCTTAATGGAGGAAAGCTTTTAAAAGACTATTGGAATACACAATATTTCAGACGAAACTAACGGTATCATAATTCTAAAATCCTATACCCACCTTTATGATGCGAAAACATATCCCTGCCGCCACGCAGCCAGTCCATCCGATGGATCCTAAAAATATAAAATTTTTAAAATTTTAATTTTTACCCGAATATAGGCATTCCTAGGCAAATTTTCACGCTCGGATTGCTATGAAAAATTGGTAGGGAAACTTGGATGCGGGAGAACAGTTTTCAGGGATCATCCCACCGTTTTCAAGGCTAAATCGAGGCCACCCCAGCTTAGGGGTTGGATTGTAAAATCGGGACGGTGGTTTTACGGAGTATTCATGGGTAGTTTTTGGACTAAAAGTCTCCCATCAAGGAACTGCTTAAAATATGGGTATAATTTTGTATGGACTTAATACTACCTAGACAAACCTGTGGTCGTGGGCACGGCGGGCGATTTCCGCTCTCAGAGCATCAAACTCGGCCTCCAAATCGTCTAGCGATCGTGTTGCCACTGGGAAGCTGCGACACCCTGAAAAAAATTCTTTTTTAGTGTCTTCATAAGGTATTTCTAATTCTGAAAGTGATAAAAAATTAGGAGCTGGCCACTATCGGGGGAAGCAGGAGCAAGCCAACTTTATTTTTTCCAAAGTATCGACCTCTTCAATGATGTTAATATTATTGTTATTATTGCTAAATGCCCCAAAAACTTAATACTGCTTTTTAATATAAAAAAATAACGATTTTTCGTGCAAAATGGCCTATCAAAAAGTTAGAAATTTAGCTAGTTTTACCAAAAACCATTAATATGCTCGCTATTACGCTACAAAGCATATCTGGGCTCGGAGAAAAGCTTCCACCCCCCCCCCCCCCGATAATGCATAAGACCCGTTAAACCTTCTATCCGATTTTTCTGTAATTTCCGGCTCAAAAACGATGCAGAATTGATAAGAAAAATCGTACATTTTGGGCATTGGGACAGGGTGGGGGAGTCTATACATGGGAGGCTTGGATTTATAGCCTGGGGCTGGCGTATAATTTGACGGACACTCTGAATCACACCCCGGCCCGGCTTTTCCATTCCCCTTGATCGGGACCGAAGTTTAGCGTTTTTGAGGGGGTTCTACTCACTGTAAAAATTGGAGCCATAAAAATTGGACGTTAATGAGGAGCGACCACACCCAGGAATAATTTCTCATCTTTGCCTCGTGTAGCGGGAGTTTATTACCCTATTGGGATAATGGGTTTAGGAACAATGGATTGGGAAATGGGGAAGAGAAGCTTTGTAAATAGAGCAAGACTGTAGAAGGTTTAAGGGTAGACGTATTTAAATCAAATTCTTCTTAAAACCCCAAAAGTAATTAAATTCGCTTCTAACAGTGTTCAGGTTTTTGCCTATTTTGGCCGGAACGATTTTATTTTACATTATTAGAGATTGAAATCAAAAATCTTAGTATATTTTTTTACGCTCAATCAAATGACGTCTTTAGAATCTTGAAAAATTAATGAAAATAGTGCGAACTCATATTCTATTACGTTTTTTAGAAAAAAATTGTCGGTTTTTGCTATAACTATTTTATATAGCAATAATTAAATCTGCGATAAAAATAATAAATATATTATTTTATGCTCTATCGAATGGCGTAAAGAAAATCACAATAAAAATAGCTAGAGCGTCGAAAATATGGAGAATTTATGTAATAAAAAACACAAGCCAGCTGTCAGCTCTAATAAGATTTACAATACCTAGAAAAAGAACATCTACAGTACAGAATAAACAGAAGGTAATCTTAGCTGGACGAACCGGAAACCCCAAAAATGGTCCAGTTTCAAGGCGTTCAGGCGCGGGGACCAAGGCGGGAAGTTGGTGCCCGAAGTGGGGGTGGACACCCGTTTTTGGTTGCGGGAATGGCTGGGATAGATGGACGGGTGTGTCAACAGGTCGGAGAAGAAGACGTCCGCCTTCTCTACCCGACATGGCAAACATTTTATGATCTCGTCTTTAGTGTGTCTTGGCTGCCCGCGATTTACCTCTTATTTTCCATTGCCAAGAGGCAGTTAAGGTAATATAAGGGAATCTGTAAGAGAAAAAAAATTCGTGTACTGGACGCTTAGCGGGGGGGGCTTACAGGACCGTACCGGATTGGCCGGCTAATGGGAAAAATTAGTTTTTCCCCTGCTAACGCCCCGCTAACAGTCCAGTACCATCGAGATTCGAAAAATTCGGGTTTATGTGAATTAAAGGCTAAGAAAAGGAATTTTACAAAAATTCTAGAAACCGGAAACAAAAAGAAATTTCGAGATTTCGAAAATTGTGGATACCTATAGAAATCCTAAAACAGCCGTGCCATAAATCTTTCTAAACATTTCCCAAAAATTCCCCCAACATCCCCGGCAAGTCATTGTGGACTAGTTACAAATCTGAGGGTTGTTGAAGAGGGGCCCCCGGGTGCCGTATGCAAATCGAGCGGGGACCCCCTTGGAGGGCATCTGGCACTTCACCGACCATCCCCGGGAAGGGGTATTATGCTCGGGTAAACATTCGGAAGGGACACCAAAACAGCCAACGCTACTCCCGCCCCCTTGGCTGAGGCTTTCCCTTTGCTCCTAGCACCCTATAAAATATCAGGACAAATTGTTGCGCTTTAAAGGGATGTGCAAGTCAAGCTAACGCTTGATTGAGCGGAGGTAAGGAACTTTGAGCGAACTTAAAGATTTAAGCTACTTTTTAATGTTTAGAATTGGCTAAATTTAGAAACGGGATGTAGGATTTTGGCCAGGAAGTCGCTGAAACTTTATCCAACGCCTAAACCTAGACGAAACATTTCAAAGAAATGCTAAGAAAACAGTCTTTTTGCCATAACTCAAAATCTACTGTAGGTAGCGAAAGCGAAATTTTGTAAATTCAGCACCTAAGCCTAAGCACGGGTTTGATTTTCAGCCGAAAAGAATGTAAAATAAAAAAGTTACAGAAAAAATGCAAAGTTGGGAAAACCAGTTAAACCTAAATTTAATGCTATAAAACTTAATATTAATTTTTGCAACTAAATAGTCTCTATTTTAGGGCCATCAGACCTCTGGGGTTGGATTGGACTTTAGCGGCTTAAAAACTAATTTTTTTGGGGTTTATCCCCCTCTAACACCCCAAACTCTCCCCCAACCCACCATCACCTTACACCAAGAAAATACCAAATAATTCACACGATAATTAGGGGGCCCCCAAGGCATACGGAGGTTTCGGAATAATGGGACAAATTGCCCACCCTCCGGGTGTGGTGGGCCACCAGGTAGCCAAAGAAAAATGGGGGACACCAGTTGGCCCCATCCCAGAGAGGGGGCCCAAAGCGATGAGGCCCACCTGGCCCCTCCAAACCGTGTTGTGCCCATTGTTGCTCCGCCCATCAAATATTTGAGAAGGAGGCTGGCGGCTCGATCACCCAAAGCGGTAGGGAAGGTAAGTAACGAGGGCGCGCGGATAAGGGGGAAATGGCACTGGGCTGTTAGCGGGGGGGGGGGGGGTAATTTTTGCTTTCCGCCTACCTGTTGATAATAAATACTGTATTTTTATAATTTTATTGCTTTAATACGTAGTTGCCGTTTTTTAGAAAGTTACAAAAATATTTTTAACGTATCTGAAAACTCGGAAATTATCTTTTTGGCCATTTTTCACACATTAAGTGATCTTAAAACAGTAGCGAACGCTTGTAGTATTTTTAACGGTTTTAACGAATGCAGCTGAGAAAATTGTGAAAATCCCTTTTTGACTTTTGTGGAATTTCAATTGTTACTCTACCATTTCTTGCCTGGAAAACCTGGACCTTCGAAGTGGACGGGTGCAATTTGTTGCCAATTGGAGCGTAGCGGACAACCGGTCGAAAATGAGGGGAACGGCGGGGTGGCAATTGCGCCCCCGGGAACTGTCACTTATCGCCATCGCTTTCACTATTCCGGTATACAAATTTAATAGCAAAATGAAAAATAAATTATAGGGTCAATGAAATATAGCAAAAAATTAAAATCAATTAAGATTAATCAATTACGAGGTTTGAAAAATTAAAATATTTTTGCAACATTTTAGCAATTAAAAACTACCAAAACCTATTTACAAATACACTATTTGTTATTAACTGGAACGTATAAAATGAAAAGAGGTTTAGAGGAAAGGTCCCCCTTGCAAAAAATCCCCCCTGCTAACAGCCAAGTGCCAGATAGCTTTTCGAGATGGGGTCCATTTACATAAAAAGCCCGCGAAGCGGTTTTTCAACCTTAATAAAAATCAACAACTGCAAAACATATCGAAACCACCTGCCCCGCCCTACACATGATCCGATTGCAGAGCGGTTTTGATAGAGAGGCCCACCGGCCCGGGTAGGACTCGATTTTTGCGGAAAAGACGAGTGGACTCAGGGGCCCATCAAGTGGCCGGATGATCGGTGGTCAAAGAGGGGGGGAGAGACTCTTAGAAAGCCTCTAGAATGTCTGTACACTAACACCCAATAAGACCCACACAGAGCAAGAGGGGGAAACCCGGAGAAAACGAGCCGAGCCGCCCTGGGGAAGAATTTTTGGTCACCACCGAACACCTGATAGTGTCGAGTTGACGGATCGTTTTGAAAGGGAGGGAGTAACCCTTAGGACCTTAGGAGTGGAACCCTTAGGGTGTAGGGGAAAACAAGGAACACTAAAGAGGGAATGCGGAACGAATGAGTTTACGTGTAGTAGTTATACGATAATCAGGTTAAAATATACAAAGGCTTAGGTTTTCTTAGGTTAGGCCTCGGCTTACTCTTAGGCGTCAGATTAGCTTAGGTTTAGGTTTAGGCTTAGTTTGGTTTTTGGGTTGGCCTTGGTTGGGGGTTGGAACCCTTTTCCTTTTGTCGTATAACAACCTCTCAAGCTTCAGCTTAAGCCCCCAAGCTCTCAAGCTCAAGTCCTCTAGCTCAAAACTCAAGCTCTCAGTCAAGCAAGCTAAGCCTTCAAGCCAAGCTCCAAGTAATCTCAAGCCAAGCTCTCAGTCAAGCTCTCAAGCTTAAGCCTCAAGCTCAAGCTCCTAAGCTCAAGCTCAAAATAAATTTATGCCCTCAAACCTCTATCGGTAGTATGGCCAAAAAAGATAAAAATCTGGTACAAAAACCAAAAAATTTCGAGCCGAAGAAACAGGAAATTTCGGGCAGATCGTTTGAAAAACAAACTTTAGGAAAGACGGTCATGCCCGAAAATACAGACCAATCCAACCTCTCCCGGCAGCCAGAAAAAGTTTCGGCGCCGCATGGACGAAGCGGTCAGGTGGGTTTCGGCAGGAAGCGGAAAGTGAGACGAAATCCCCCCGGTCCCCCCGGGCCATTCAGCCTATTGAAGGAGGGATGCCGCCAAAAGCCATCGGCTGGGAGCCGTCCCACACTCGTCCACCAGCCCCAAAATGGTATTTTCGGACGACAATCGGAAGCTTGTTCACAACAATGCGGTGCGGGAAATCCCGAGATTTGTCAAGGGATTAAGGGATGCAAAAAAAGGCTAGAAGTCACAGAAATACAGAAAATTCTACGCAAAAGTTGTCGCTATTAAACTGCATAAAACTTCTAAAGATACGAGCAAAATTTAGTGTTACTTCTCTTAACAGCTTATTTTAGGGTACTGGACTATTAGCGGGGGTAACAGGGGTAAACTAATTTTTGGCATTAATCCTGTACGATCCTATAACAAAATCCAACTCATTTTTATGACATTTTACACAGTTTTTAGATAAACCTTTCAAACCGGTAAAAATTTTGAAGATTTTTTACAAAAATGCATGAAAAATAATGAAAAACGGTCGAATGTTTCGAATTTTAAAAATTTTTTGAAATATTTTTTGTAAGTATCTAGCAGTCAAAAACTATCACAATTAAAAAATACACTATAAGATAAAAATTAATGGGTCGGTATAGGCGGAGAAACAACGGTTAGTGGCCCCCCGCTAACAGTCCAGTACCGATTTTGGCACGGGAGACGGTATAGTAGAAATCAAAGCACGCTTATAGTAGAAATACATGACTAAAATGCATATCATCGGAAATACGAGTTATATACAAAAATAATTCAAAAATACAAAAGCGACACCTGGAAAGCGGAAGACAAAGGCCCTTCCCCTCTGCACCACTCCCCGCCTTTCCTTTTCCCGCCCATCCGTTCGGCCCTCAAACCGATTCGAGATTCCCCCTTCTGACCCTTTGAGAGCTTCGCAATGGATAGGGCCCCCCATTTCGAGCCCCAAAAAATGACAAAACTCAATGGATTGAACTCCCCGAATCCAACTATCGAAGAGGCAGCCGATAGAAATATGAAGGGAGTGGCTGGAAGACTCTCATAAAAGCCATACAGTCAATCCGGAATTCAGGGCCGCCCCCCTTCTCCCCTGAACCAGGCCCTCGAGTGGTTTCTCGGGCGACGTGTACAAAAAAAACCGGGAAGACAGCGGTTTGTGCATGTGAACGATTTGGATAGGGTGCGAAATGGGGGAGAGTGTATTGACGGGATTACTGTCATTTTGGCAAAAACGGAAAAATTGCGAAAAGACCTAGATTCCTCGGAATTATGAACTGTTTGGTACTGGACTGTTAGCGGGGGGGGGGGGATTTTTGACAGGGGCAACATATTTTTTTGTCTACACCCACCTGTTAATTATAAATAGCGTATTTTTATAATGTTTTTCATAGTTTTGGATTCCCAAAAGTTACGAAAAATATTTAATATTTTTGAAAATGCGAAAATTATAATTTTTTCGTAATTTTCATATAGTTTTGCCCAAAAGCTAACAGTTTTTGAAAAGTTGTATGCTTTTCCATAGCTTTTTGTATCTAAAAACTTTGTAAAATGCTATAAAAATCGTTTAAATTTTTCTATAGCATCGTACAGCATTATTGATAAAAATTAGTTTCCCCCCGCTAACAGCCCAGTACCAAATGAAATCTAGGTATCTAGATTATCACTTTCAAAAACCCCTTCAAAACACTGGTCATCCGCGGGCTAGCCAGTCCGGGGCACCCCGTGAAAACGATCCGGGCAGCTCCGTGGAAAATTATGGCGACGGTGAGTCGGTGTATCCAAAAGATGCTGGAGTCAGGTGTTTGCGGCAGAGTGGTGGTGTCGGAAAACGGATACGCTGTCGTCGGCGGACCCCGCACTACCCATGCCAGTACGAAAAAAATGGGGCGTTGAGGGTTCTACGTACTTTAAGACTAAGCCTAAGCCTGAACAAAGCTAAGCTTAGGCCTAAACCTAAGCCTAGCCTACGCAAAGCTAAGCCTAAGCCTAAACATAAGAAAGCCAACCAACCTAAGCAAGCCTAAGCCTAAGCCTAAGCCACAGCTAAGCTTTTGAAACGAACAATGGTTAAGCCAACCCGAAAAGACGACCCGATAAGTGAGGTCAGCGAGGATCTGGGTGAACGAGTGGAGAGATGCCCCAAATGACAGCCGCATCACTCAAAACACGGGCCCATCCAAGAACATCCGCTTTGGCCCTCCCCCTAACCTTAACCCCGCACATCAACCCGCCAGCCGCTGCTAGCCCTCCTCCCTGGACCAGCCTGTCATTTGTAACCCCGGACTATGATCACAAAAAGCGGCTTGCAAGCTAGCAGGGGACTTTGGTTACCTTCAAAAATCATACTTCGAAAGGCGGTACTTCGAAAATCGGGTAGGTATAGACGGAATCAAAAAAGTTAGTCCCCCCGCTAACAGTCTTATACCTGCAAAAAAAAACCCACCTTTCGACATCTCGCTCCAGCCTGCATCCATTAGGTACCGCTGACCGTATACGGTAGATGAAGAGCGCGAACACACCGCCCGATCGAGGCAAGGGTACGGGGGAATGGTGGGAAATGGTGCGAGGATTGGAATGGACTTGTCCACTCTGTCCACCCCACCCCTTGTTGCGGGACCTCTAATTGCCCCGGTCTTCGCGCTTCGACGCCACCCGTCAACCGCGCATTTTTGTGTGTTTGGTGTGATCAGATTGTGAAGAGAAAAGATCTGAACGCATTGCCCCCGTCGATTATTAGCCCATCCCCCCTCGCACCCCCGCATCAAACCATGCCAAATCGCCGTGGAGTGTTTGCTGTGGTGACGCGATTCGTTATTGTGGCCTTTTGAGACCTAATTTACATAGATAACACCTATCAACTGTAATTATTACAGACCGCACCTTCTAAAAAACCTTCAACGATTCTCCCATGGAGCGACTAAATACTCAACAATCCATAGAAAAACCAGCTAACAAGGAGGCGTTTTTAGTGTGTTTTGAAATGCGACCAAGTCTATCGTGTGCAGAATTGTTTTGCTGTTAAAAACCTGGTTTTCAGAATCTGCCAAACGACCATAATGAAAAGTTCCGAAGCTCTAAATTATGAAAAATGCAAAAAAATTTGTTAGTTAGGCCGTTGTTCGCCCGTTAGAGCTTCATAACTTTCTTATTATGTCGTTTTGCAGACTCTGAAATATCGAAATAGGTTGTATTAGCGAAAAAATCTGCACAAAATAGGTGTTTACGAGCCCTTCTTGGAACTTCTTCTTGGAACGAGCACACTAAAATACCGCAGCAGAACTCATTTTTCTAGCAATCAACCGGCTCCAATATCCGGAAAACCGCCGTAATCTGTTATCCCGCGCGAAAGTTTGTTATCTGTCTCGATAAAGATTTATTTATTTTGTTTTTACTACACCGAAAATGGCGAAAAACTCGCTGCTGCCAACTTTCCGAAGAGATACGCTGGACACTCCGTCCGTTAGGCCGGGTAAAAGGGACTGATTACGCCCGAAAACAACCCCCATTTCGTCAACATTTTACTTTCTTCATTCAAGTAAATAATAATCGACTTTAAAACGATAAAGGATATGCCGTAGAGATGCGCGCGTTCCTTTTAATCAGAATATGCACTGCCCGATTTCAATTGTCGCGTCAGGTAAGCACTGTTTCGAGCTGAACTCTTTTTGTTTTCAGCTAATAGTGAGACGGCCTTTCTCTGAGAACCTGAAAAACCGTAGCAAGACTGTGAAAGACCAGTTGAAGGACGTTGATAGCAAGGTATTCATTTATTATCCGTGTAAGAGTACTTAGGAGCTTGCAGGCCTCCGATGTCGCCAAGAAAAGTGCTCCGGAGGAAGGCTCGGTTTTTTCAAAGGTATTAATCATTTTTGCGATACAATTGGTTTTTCTTTTAAGTTGTATGATGACGCTGCCAATTCTGTGAGCTACTATGCCGAACAAGCAAAATCTTCCTTGACTTCTGTTCAAGACGGCCTAACAAGCATTACGGAAACGGTTTGCCATATTGCGCCGGACACATATAATCTGTTTAGACATGGGAGAAAACAAAGGAAGTAAGCGGTTATGTCGCAGAGCAAAGCGTCAAATCTATCGAGAAACTCCACACGTCTACGACTACAATCGCCACCCAGGTTTTGCTTTTTGTTCCATCTTTATCTAAATCCAGGCAATTGAGAAAACGAAGGATGCCGCTGAATATATTTCGGAAGAAACTTCAAAGTCGTTGAAGCAGATGGGGGAAGCTACTTCCGATATTGTCAATACCGTACGTTTATTGAGATTTAGCCTTGAAAAATAACCTTTTTTAGGTAAGCGAAAAGACAAAAGAAGCAGCGAATTACTGCGCGGAAGAAACGACCAAGTCGTTGGACAAACTTCGGGAAACTACGACGGAAATCGCCACTCAGGCATAATTGTCCTAGCTTTACTACATTGCGCTTTTAGGCGATAGATAAGTCCAAAGAAGCAGCAGATTTTGTCTCAAAGGAGTCGGCCAAGTCTTTGAAGGAAATTAGCGAAGCGGCGTCTGACCTTGCAAATACCGTGAGCTAATCGAATCCGATCATCATCGTCTCGCTTAGGCTGTTGAGAAAACGAAGGAGACCGGGAACTATGTCGTCGATGAAACAGCCAAGTCTCTTGATAAGCTTCGAGAAACAACGACAGGTTTGGCTGAGCAGGTATATCCCCTCCACGTTTCACTCTCATCCGCCTTTTAGACCATGGCAAAATCTAAAGAGGCCGCAGATTACATGAGTGACGAAGCTTCAAAATCACTAAAGAAAGTTGGCGAGGCTTCGACAAGCCTAGCGAGCATGGTGAGAATTGTGGTTCGTATTTTATAATATTCTTTTTTTTCCAGACGGCCCAATTTACGAAAGACGTTCTGAGCTCGGCCAGTAGCTGGGTACCAAAGACCGGGTCTACCAAAGAGGAGGGCGCATCGACACCGACAGCCTCCGCTTCTCCAGCAAAACTTCCCGCTCCAATAGTCGTTTCTAAACAAGAAGAGTTGCCAAAACAAGTAGCGCCAGTGCCGATGGAGATCGTGCCCAAGAAGGATGAGGTTGTTCAGCCAGCGCTTCCGGGTATTTTGGCCACAATGAAGAACACGATTACGGTATGTATACGGACTCAAATTCTTGTATGGAGGGTAGTTTCTGTGCTCCAAAAAGCTATTCGTCCTTTTAGGGTCTTGTCAGGAGAACTACCGCCCCTGCCGACGAATTGGAACTTGAAAAACAACAGGTTGACAGACATATCTTTTCTAAACTATTTTTTTAGGAGCGGCGTCGCGTCTTCGGCTTCCTATACCCGTTCGTGGCTGCCTCGCTGCCGGCCGGAATGAACCCCGCAGAAAGGAAGCGCGCTTTCAGTCGATGGATCACCGATGCATTGCTGAGCTCGGGCAACACTTTCAGGGTATGTCGTGTGTGATTAGAATCTCTATGCACAAACTTAGGGTCTCTGCGGTTATTATCTGGCAGCTGGTTGGAGAACAGCGCCAAAAATCAACTCGACTGAGGCTTCCGGCCCAGCAGAGCATTTCCTAATGGGTGTTAGGTTTTATGGAGATTCCGAAACTTATTTTTAGTCAGCCGATAAGCTTTCTGGCGTCGTGATGGCAGCAGAACAATTATCCGTCCCAGCTGCGATCATATTCTCGTGGCTCAGTCTGCGTCGAGGGCACAAGGTGCGCACCAGGCTTCACTTCAGTATTTTGGATTTTTAGTTTGATCGGAAAAGCGGCACCGTTATGTACAAAGTCGAAGCCGTTGCTCACATTGTCGCTTCGTCTACTGGAAGTTATGCCGGTGAATTTTTTTAAATACTTCAGGAGTAATTTTGTTCATTTAGGAACTAAACTGCTCGAAGTGATGGGCAGCACCATGTTTCCGGACAGCAGTACACTAATCTATGGAATGGTTGGTGCGCTCGTCGGATCAGCGGGCAGCCTGGCCATCACTCGCCTCGGCATTGCTCGATATATGAGAAAGAATTCCTCTAAATGATTTCTTTCTCTTGCTTTTTTACGTCATCTTTTTTGGCATTTTTTTTGTACACCCCCACCCCTCAACTCTGATTCTGGTCACCTCACAATGTGCCTTATTGCCCGGTTTAGCTTGTGGTTCAACCACATGTATTTCTTTTCCACGTTGCCTGTACAGATAGCTAGATTTATTCAGATATTTATGAGAATTCTAATGTAGCGACCCAATAAAAACTAGACATCCTGTGACTTGGCAAGCAAAATGACATCCGGATCGGAAATTTTCTGCTTATGCTCGGGTACGACGGGTTCATCCTCCGTAGTCTTCAACTGGCGACGATTTCTCGGTTCTGAAATTCTTGGGTTTCATATTGCTACGGTGCTTACCCTCGTGCTCTCGCCGGCGTCTGGAGATGATCAGCTCTCTTTCCTCCTTGGGGAAAACAGTTTCCAGATTCAAGACTCCAATATCAAACTCCTTCTTCGGGACCTTCCCAGACGTGATGTACGATTTCGGGAGCAAGAACTTCACCTTGCGATGACCGGGCTGAAAGGCGTCGTTTTTACCACACCCCTGGATTCAACTACCTTAATACCATCGTCACAATCGTGGTAGACTTTGAAAATCGGGTCAATTGGGGTTAATTCGGCTGTTCCACCGGCCAGTCTGTAATTCGATGCAGATTTTTAATGAATTATTTTAGAAAATCTAAATTTTACCGGTACCGCGCCCGTAACTAATATTCAGACGTCTCACCTGAACGAACCATCGGGAGCAGTGTAACCGGAATCAAGCAGATCATCCGGATCTGGTCCGGTGTCCTCCTCCCACAACTTGATACGAACATTACTCGCCGGCTTGTCGCCGCACCTCAGGATCCCCTTGACGGCGATAGACTGGTCGCGCATCGCCACCACTCCGTAACTTAGCGTGCATAATAGAAGCCACTAAAATCATCGTAGTCTATCACGATCCAAACAAAAACATACCTTCATCTCGGAAACAGTGTATGGAATGCAAATTGAGGTTTTCGACCGCGCTTCGCACACTGAATTTCCGTTATCGGGCCCGCTTGTTTTGGGCTTCACGACTTCACGATAAGCGTTGTTTATTTGTTTAGACGTTGGTGTAGCGCCGAAATGGCTGGCGTATTCAAAATTGGGAGTGGAGTTTTTTCGGGGGCTTGTTGTTTTGGACTAAAGGGACAGGTTTGTAGTCGTGGCCTATAGACCGGAAGCCGGAATTTGAAGGCTTGTTAGTGGTGAAATTGACATTTTCGAATTTTCCTTCAGTTTTACAGCTGAAACACATTGCCTACTCAAGCTATTGTCGGAGCAACATGGCCGCCTGTCCCAATCAGCCCCTCCCTGTGCCCATGGCAACAATGCGCAGCTTCAATTTCCGGCCTAGCTGTAATAGTATGAACCCCCAGACGCAGCCCACTTCACCCTAAATGTTTGACGGGCACGAATTATTGGATAAGTGGGTTCAAGTTTTTTTGGGGGCCCTAAAAAGCAAGCAATCTTCAGATTATGCCTCTCACTTGCTGAGCAGTACCTAAACCGTCAATCCTTTTACGCAAACAATAAATACACCGAGCAGCTACCCCAGAATAACGCGCAGGTTGGCGCTCAGATTCTCAAAAAAAACGCCCTGTAAGGCCTATCGTCAGAAGATCCACCAGCTTGCCAGTGAATCGAAGCAATTTGAAGGCGCCCTAACTCGTTGGAATGCTGGTTTTTAAAGCGTCCACTTACTTAGAGCGTTTTAGAAAACCAAAAAGAACGGCGGCGTCCAGGATCTGGTGGGAAGCAATTTGGACATGTAGGCGTTTTTTTTTCTATTATTTCCGAGGTTTTCCAGGCGCTGCAAGACCATACCCAAGCAGATATTCCGGAGTTTACTATGGAAGAAGAGCTGTCCTGGAGGGAACATCAAATCCGGGAAGCAATTCAGAATTTTCAACAACAGGACACCAACAAAGAAGTGGGAACATATGCTTCGATCTGTTAATGCTTTTCCTTGGAGGTAGCCATGGCTGAGCTGAATTCTCGAAATCAGCGGCAACAATTACAGTTATCACAGCTGAGCTTTGGAATGGTATGGATATTTTGTTTGAAACCTTTATTGTTGCTACATAGACACACATCCTTCCGCTTCACTACCCCTTTAAACACTTATAATGCTTTTCCATCCGTTCCCCCGTGTTTAGTTTCCACTGGCCTCCAGACTGTGAGCGAGGCTTTGTCGAGTGTCTGTGGACCGCTGATAGCCCCCCACTCTCCTCCTTTTTCTATTTTGTCTCCTGACCCTTCGCATAGCCAACTGTCGGCTCGGGTGTTGATCGTTCTTTGGAGGTTCGCTGGCTCGCAGTCGAACTCACATGGCGAGGCTTTTTTTCGTCAAGCTCAGCTGCCTGAGAAAATTGCATCATGAAAGCGGTTTAGAAAAAGGTTAAACCAGAGATCATACTAGAAAACGGTACTGGGCTGTTAGCAGGGGGGTTAGCGGCGGAGGCAACTAATTTCTCCTAGCAATCATGTACGATCCCATATGAAAATACAATCCCATTTTTATAGCATTCTACACCGTTTTTAGCTATAAAAAGTTCCTAAAATAATTTTAAAATGCTATGAAAATCTCTACGTTTGGTCAAAAATGTACGAAAACTGTGTATGTACAAAAGTCAAAATTTCGAATTTTAAAATATATGTCAAATATTTTTTGTAAGTTTCTAGCAATAAAAATATTATGAAAATACGATGTTTATCGTTAACAAGTGAAACACAAAAATTAGTTTTTGCCATCTACTAAACACCCACCCGCTAACAGTCCAGTACCAAAAAAACACACCACATTTTTGTTAAAGCTGAAACTCGTCTCTCTCTTACTTACCGTAATCAATTCATCCAGGTGCAAATTCTACGCAAAAGTCCCCTTTTCATTTCCTATCTCACCCAGCGACAAACACTCACAAACACTCCCCACCTGTTTTCCCAATCTATCCCAACCAATCAAGGCCATTCCACAATAACAACAACTTTCCCCTTTGTAATACCCATATAGGAAAACCGACGCCGCGTTCAGGAGCATCTAGAACGACTCGTTGTAAATCTGCGCAATGAGATCCAACATCTCTTGGTGGAAAAAGAACGATATTCGGTAGTGTAACTCCCAATCGATACGTAGTCTGTATTGTTAAGATAGCAAACGAACGGACAGATATGATGCTGAATGAAATACAACTGCAAAAAGAGATAAATCGGGTGATGTGGGAAGAGTTTATCAAGGTAGACAATTTTTTTGTTGAAGCTCATGATAAAATCTTTGTACGGGGTATCCGAAAAAAGACACATCCGGATGAAAGCCGGCCAAACGCCGGATGGGCTTTTTTTGGAACACCCCGTATTAACCGAAATTTAGCTTGAATCCGAACGGGATACCCTCCAAAATACCCTGATGCAATGCAGCGAACAGCTGAGCCGGATCAATATGGAAAAAATGCAGAACCTTGAAAAGGAATTAACGAAGCTGGAGACAGAGTATACGAATAAATAAGGGCCATTTGGGTGAGCAATGGAAAACTACGCACCCGGGGTTTGCACCTAATGGAATAACAACTAACCGCTACAGTTTCAATAGGATACACGTAAGGGATGAGATTTGGAACAGCTACTGCAAACAAACAAAAAAGTATTCTAAACAATTTAAAGGTACAACAACCATAATAAGAGTTGGCCTAACTTGCCTATGTTCTCTTTTAGTAACAAAACGTGAGCTATGAGCACTATTCTAATACCTAGTTCCTAGTCCCTAGTACGCCTAGATGGGGGTTTTAAAATCCGATGAGCTTGGGGTCGATCTCGACCTCCTTCAGGATGAGCTCCATGTAGTAAGTGTCGAGGTCGAAGGGACGAAATTCCGGTTCGGCTTTTGAGCCTTGTGACCTGAAAGTTTTATCGATAGAATTAGCACTTCCTTAGCGTTGATGTTTATTTATTATCTAGTAAATAGTGGTAATAAATACGGAAAATGACTAGATTTTCGTTTATTTTGCCACACTTACCTGTACACGATAATGGACGTATCCGGTTGGCCATTCGGTGTCTCGTTAAAACGTTTCCAAGCTGGAAAAAGGCTGCATTATCACATATAAATCTTTTTAGAATTACATTGGTTGAGGTCGACCAGTTGTTGCTCCACGATATCCGATCTAGGCGTTCCTGGCCCGCTACTACTCGTTGTCTAAAATCGGGCCATTCTCGATTAAATTTCCCTAGCTATTTTTCTTTCAAAATTTCCAATAAACATACCGAACATGTGGAACAGGTACTATTTTTCTGCTTCGTGAATTTCGGGCGTCGTATTTTACTGAAAATTACGCTTTTATGAGGAGGAACTGTACCGAGCATGCGCCCGGCTTTAAAAAGTGTGGCGTCTAGGTTACTCACATTTCGTAGCTGGGCGAATTCGGGTCCGATTGGGATGATGGAGTTGTGTTTGGGGTAGGGATGGTGGGCTCGTGCCTAACGATGGCACCCAATTGAACAAAATGCCGTGTTCGACGGCCCAGCTTATACATCCACCCGAAATCCGAGGCCCTAAACAACGTGTGCTAATAAGAAAGTAATTTTCAAAGTATTAGAACAGCAAGAAAGCCTTCAACGTTGCAAAAACTCGCCAAAAACCAGCTGCGATGAAAATTTCAGGAACTTTAGCTTTCAAAATCTGCTTATTTTGGTGGGAAATCTCATCGTGGCCCACGAGGTTCGATAGAGAAAATTTTCTCTACAAAGTGATCACGCTTCCGGAAGATTTGAAATCGTAGACAAAAAGCTATCATAAGAAAACACAGATTTGCTGGGTTTTTAATAGACGCGACGCCGTGCTACCGAGCTCAGCGGCAAAAGGTGCGCCACGTACTAAATTTCCGATTGAGAGCCATGCAAATGACGAATTTACAAATTTAAAAGCGGCTACAGTAACCCAAAAGTAAGATATAGCGGCTCCAAAAAGTGCTAGAGGCTCCTAAATATACCCAGGGTTTTAAGAAAAATCAATAAAAGCTCTATAGATATTGGAGCCAATCTAGCAGCCGTTCAGAGTTCAGCCCGGGTCGGCTGGTCCAAGTGCTCAGAGCCAACAGAAGCTCCTCTAACCCCATCAGCACTCTATTGCACCGCCCATCCACTGACCGGCTACACCGCGCTTCTCCCTACACCCTCCCCACGCGCTTGCCTTTCCAACAAATATCAGCTGATTTTCCCCGTTCAAGCGCAACGATCTCGTGATTCATTCAGTTTAAAAACATTAATATCGATTTATTTGCTATAAAATTGATTATAAACGGTTTTAGCCCTCATCTGCTTCTTTATCTAATAACAACCCAAAATTTCACACATATTCTTCATAACTTATCTTCATTTGCCGTTTTTACCCACGCAAATCCAGTTTTTACAGGTCTCGTCTGAATTTGCGATGCGAGAATGATCTACCGACTACTGTCTCTCGTTTTGTTGCCGCTACTGACGCGTGCCGTTGAACTGAAGAATCCGTTCGACATCAATATTCTCCCCTATTCCGGATATGTATGCGCATTCGGCGATATCGATGGAGACCGGTACACTGACATCCTGACGTTCGTGGCGAACGAAACCTCCGCTGAGCTCATATGGTTGAATCAAGAACAAAATGGACAGCTGTCCAACGAGTCTTCGCAAGTGATAACGCTAGAGGGGAACGCTACCGATTGGATGTCGAACAAGCCGATCTGCACTGTCGGAGACTTTGACGGCGACAGCATCCTGGACTTACTTGTGTCGAGGAAGACAGCAGAAGTCTATGAAATCGTCGCGCTGTATCTGCTTCATTGGGAAGTTGGCCGCCGGTACAAATATGAAAAGCTCAATTTGTGCAGCTTCGGGACGACCAAATTCCAGGAGGAACCGAACTTTTTCGATTTCAATGGCGATGGTTTGGCCGACATCATCGGGATCGACGATAAGCAGGGCGTTTATTGCCAGCTGGGCTATGAACGGCCGATATCCAACCCGACTGCTTGTACCGAGGACGGTTCGAAAGCATGCACCCATAATTTCATTGATTGGAAACCGAAGACCCAGGCAGAAGGAATCCCCTGGATGTTCGTCGATCTGGATTCGGACCTGTCGGCGGAAATTATCATCCCTGTCCGCCAAGCTGAGGAGCGTCTCGGCCTCGAGGTTTGGCGAAGGGCGACAAAAGTTCCGGGAAAGGAAAATTCGGCATGGGTTCTGAGCCCGAAGTTTATCCCGGACATACCGAGCGATCACAACTACTTCGGTGCACCCCTGTTAGCCGATTTCGATGGAGACTCCCGAATTGAAATTGTCGTCCCTGTTTGCAAGGATGAACGCTGCGATAAGGTCACAGCGCTTCTATTTTCTGAAGCTCTCTGCACGGAGGCGTCAAGCGACTGCCGCACGTCTTCGTGGGAATCGATGAGCATCGACTTGTTTGACGTCAAAATCATCCGTTCGCCCGAGTCTTATGTCCTGTTCCGAGTGGGCGATTTCGATCTGGACGGATTTCCAGACCTCGTTGGCACTTTCACCACGGGCAATGAGACGATGCCAAAAATCTTGAACAACGAGGAATGTGCGGACTGTGGCCTGAATCTGACGCGCAAGTTTTCGTTGAAGAAGAACGCGCCGTCCTTCATTTTGCCGAAAGAAGTGAGCTTAGGCAAGTCGCTGCTCAGCTCATTCTTTGACCTGAAGGAGGATGGAAATTTGGACATTCTGGTCGAATACGAATTCGGAGATCAAAAGAAGTTCAGCTTCATACCGTCCAAGGATAAGGGCGACACGACGTTCCTGAAGGTACAGACTTATACAAACGTCTGTGGGCCTGTGCCGTGCCGACCCGACGCTAAGGGTAACGAAGTCGGCTCCGGTATTTCGTGGCCGGGAGCTTGCGTCCGCTTCGAAATGACTGATTCCTGGACGAACGGGAAGAAGGAGGGTGTTTCGTGCCAACTATCAACATCCACTCATCGCTCGCTAGGATCGCCATATACTCTTTTCGGACTTGGGCGCAGTCCGAATTTCGTGGACAAGATCGTCGTCGGCGCGCCTCGACAAGTTGGCCGCGGGCAATCTGGCACCTTCACACAGTTGGTGCCGAATTCTCGGATATTCGTCATCCCGCCGAAAGAGCCAGATGGAACATGGGCTCATCGATTGTTCGTCACCCCGTCACAGTTGATAATCCAGTCGCTGATTGTCCTGGCATCTGTCTGCCTATTGTTGCTCCTCGTCGCCATATTCCTTCACATAAGAGAGCGGAAAGAAGATAAAGTCGAACGCCAAGCTCAATCTCATAGATTCCACTTCGATGCGATGTGAATTCCACCTGAACCCTTCCGCTATGCTGCTTTACGTTATTTATCATGGAATTGTGATAGCATATGTCTCTGCCGGGTAACCTGTTCTTTTTACTCACGTGTCTTATCATCTCTTTGCTTCTAATATTGCTCGCCAGAACCGCGATGTGCTTGAAGGCATAAATACCCTCATTTTCTGTGATCCCTTCTCTACTTCTTTTTCGGATTTGTTGCATTGCAATTATTAACGGATAAATTTTCAGGTTTCTACCGCGCAGCTGCCTATGTTTGGGAGAAAGAAGCGGGCCAATTACCAGGTAAGAGCTGTTGTGCTATTTATCTAAATGTTCAGGTGATTGACGACGAATACGAGGATGGCGATATCCGCAACGAAGCGTCAACCTCTCTTCTCAATGAGCGGTCCCGTTTACGATATGGTGATCCAGAAGCTGAGACAAGAC
This sequence comes from Mesorhabditis sp. LJ9110, assembly GCA_038088335.1. Lineage (NCBI taxonomy): Eukaryota > Metazoa > Nematoda > Chromadorea > Rhabditida > Rhabditidae > Mesorhabditis > Mesorhabditis sp. LJ9110. Next base: position 63,475 of record JBBGBA010000251.1, on the reverse strand, counting down.
AATCGTGTGTTTTTAGGTACTAGTCTAATTTCACGGTTTAGGACTGACCCAAGCATGAGTACAGATCTGGAGCGCGGTTATCAGGGGCCTCCCCGGAATCACGTCGCCTCTTCGGGGAATGCGACCCGGGATCATGGTTGTTTTCATTTCCTTTCTTATTCCGAATTTTAGGCCACGCAAATACGCCGCCGATGATGGGCAGCAGCAGTAACCAAGAGCACCGATGGGAGCATATTGAGAATCTAGATCAGGTAAACGCGTAATAAGCTATTCTAACCAGATTTTAGTTCTTCAATCGCGTATATGAATACCATCAAGGCGGTGGCTACATGTGCATTGCGGCAAAATGCGTGCTTTCTTTGATTCAATTCATCTTCATAGGTGAGTGCCGGACACATCACTGTAAAATTTGTTTTAGTGGCGTTTTCCACCTTCTTCCTGCAATGTGTCGACTACGATGTGTTGTTCCGTAACAAAAATACTACAACTTCAGGCCAGACTCTTTTACCGGGAACGAAGCGGCATTTTGGGGTGTGTTTCTTGATTTAGGATTTATCTTTTTATTTTGATGTGTGTATACCTGATTTTTACAGGACGCCGTCATTGAGAATTGCGCTGCTAGCTTACATCCATTCATAATTCTCGCCATTCTGATGGCGATCAGCTTCTGGGTGTCTCGAGTCATCAAATCCTGCTACTACCTCCTGCAGCTGAGGGAAATTCAGGTAAGAATTGCAATTAAATCTGGAATGATGTATTCGTAGGAATTCTACTCGCATGCTCTCAACATCGAGGATCATCAATTGGCAAATCTAACCTGGCACACGATTGTAAAGAAGATTTGTGAGGTAGAAGAATAACTGGAGGCTCAAGGTTTTCTAATTTAGGTACAACCCCGTCTGCACTTGATTATCAACTTGGAAACGCTTTCGCCAATTGACTTGTACCACCGCATTCTTCGTTTCAAAAATTATTTCGTGGCTCTTGTAAACCAGGTATAAGCATCCCCGTAAAACTCATCTGTGTTTAGGAGCATTTGCCGCCCAGAATAAAAATGCCTTTCTGCGACGAGATCCCCTATTTGCCGAACGGACTGAAATGTAAGTTAAAGCTTCTAGCACAAAAAATATATTTAGCGAATCTGGAATGGCTGCTCTTCTGGGGATACTTCTCGCCTTGGCGTGGCCCTTATGTTTTGAAGGAAGAATATCGTGATATGGAAAACCTTGAATACCTTACGACTGAGATGGAGAAGACGGTACGTGAACCCAGGCATATTTACCTGATTGGTTACTTAGGTGACCTACCTCGGCATCTTCAACCTGGTGCTTTTCCCACTCGTCTTCCTCTACCAGCTTCTCTACTCATTTTTCACGCTGGCGGAGATGGTGAAACGGGAGCCTGGCTCCCTCGGCACACGACGATATTCAAATTTCGGAAGGTACAGAACATTCCATGTTTTGCTGCAATATTTACGATGGGCAATCTTACCATGCTTAGTTCATATAAATTCCATGTTTAGGTACCGCCTCCGACACTTCAACGAACTGGAGCACGAGCTTCGAGCCCGGCTGAACCGATCGCACGCATATGCAAATGCTTACGTTAACCAATTCTATTCGCCCATAGGTGTGTATTGCTTCGCTTTTCAAAATGAGTGTTTTTAGGAGAAATTTTTGCGAAAAACACTGCTTTCGTCGCCGGTGCAATCTTTGCTGTACTAGCCATCCTCTCAGCCTGGGATGAAGATGTGCTTCAGGTGCTTTCCTTGTTGATCGTGGTCTTTTGCTCAATTCACGAAAAAATATTGCTAACCCGGTTGTTCACCCACAACTTGCTTCTTTAGGTGGAACACGTTATTACTGTGATGACGGTGTCTGGTGTGATCATGGTCATCTGCAGGAGCCTGATATCTGATGAAAATCTGGTTTGGCAACCGGAGGTATGTCATGAATTTTTTTGAGATGCAGTGGAACTCTTTAAAGTCTGGGTTTCCTATGATATAAATTACTTTCCAGGCGCTCCTAAGCCATGCCGCGTCGGAATTGCATTACGTGCCTTCTGACTGGAAGGGGCAGGCACATACAGATCAGGTAGTTCAGTTGAGATTTAACTGAATTCTATTTCATAAGGTTCGCGGTTCCTTCGAACACCTCTTCCAACTGAAGATCTACTACCTGCTGGAAGAACTTTCGAGCCCGTTGCTCACCCCATACATCCTCCTATTCCAGTGAGTTGTTGACCTTTCGAGCGATGAAACGCGAGGGGACGTTTGTTGATGTGTAGACCAAATTTCGAATCATCAAAACAATTTTTTTGCAGAAAACATTTTTCGTACAATATTTTCTTTCACTCATAATTATCAACTATATAATAATTTAAATTCTTTGCAGCATTCGTCCAAAGTGTCAAGCACTCGTGCGCTTCCTGATTGAAAATTCGGCAAGCGTCGAAGGTCTCGGCAATGTCTGCTCGTATGCCTTGATGGACACGGGTCGACACGGTGATCCTCTCTGGAATCAGCTAGATGGTGAAGATGATAACGGTGAGACATTAGACCCTGCACCTCATCCATAATATTCAGGTCAACCCGAGGTAGTTCCCGCGCTGCACGGCAAAACCGAGCTGTCTGTTCTTCACTTTGCAAATACCAACCCAGAATGGTCGCCACCTAAAGATACAGCCAAATTCCTTGGGAGGTTCAGGAACAAGGTGAGGTCGAGCATGTAATGGAATACACTGCTTTTAGTTGGATCAAGAAGCCACGGCGCTTAGGACTGCGGCTCCTGGTCGGAATTTACTGCTCGAATCCGTGCAATCTTTACTGGCGCCTCTTCCGCAACCCGCACTGTCACAGGGTGCAATTATTGGAGAAGGTAAAATCAAGCTATTCTGCGGTGTAGCTTTTTTGTCTAGGTATCCACCGCATTGACGGCCCACTGGAAAACAGCCACTGCATGTTCAGCAGCGTCTCCCGTAGCAATCCAATGGCTAGTAGTCTCAGCAACAGTCTGCGCCAGAGTGGTAAGTCACAACAAAATCGTAGGGGCAAGTAATCCATGCGGCAAAACTCATTTTTACGCGAATTAATTTCAGGAATTGAGATGGAGAGTTCATCTGCTGATATGCGGGTGCAAGCCCTCTTTATTCGTGAGCTTCACTCTGAAAGCATTCGCAGGAGCATGCATCGCCCGTAAGTCTGACGCTCACTTAATGTTTATCATCGACTTAAATCACTCAATGAAAATACGTAACTAATAAATCACTGATTGCAGGAATAATTACAATTCGTTCACGACTGCCGGCAACAACCAGAGTGTCTTTGGCGTGCCACAGATGAGCGAGTTCACCGATTCGACAGGTGAACGATTGGGCGGTAAGTGATGTTTTCGACAATTGTTTACGAACAATCTGTTTAGGACAAAGCGTTTTGGGGCGTTCAATGATGCGGTCCGGTGCGAAGCCATCGGCTAGCAGCGCTCCCAGCCCACACCCAGCTCAACACAATGGTATTTTTCCTAAAACGTTCATTATTATTGTTTTTCAGTTCCGTTTGGCGTGCTCGGTCAGCTTGTCGAGCACGAAGATGAAGTCGAGAAGGAGACCGATGAGGTTTGGCACTCTCTTCAGTTCAATTCATGGTTTTAGCCTGACATCGAGCAGTCTGGACCCCTGTTCTATCATGCTGACGAGCAGCAACGCCCTGAAGATGACGATGACACGGACGACGAGGATGATTCCCGCCCACCCATTTCTTTCAAAGCCTAGATCTTTTTGTGATTTTCCCCCTTACTCTTTACACTAAACATCTCAAGGAAACGGCATATTATTTAGGCATTTCTAAAGTAGCTCCTTTTTCTAGGGTCCTATTTCTTGACAGGGGTCTGCGTGCCTTCATTTTCCATTTAAAAATGCGGTATGTCGGTCACTGTGCAACTGTTCGTCAACGACTTGCCTACCTGAGAATTAACGATTCATTTTTTGCGTTATTCCCTCCCAATTTTGTATATAGGCGATATATGCGTGTGTCATTTGACCTAGTCGCCCAGATTCTTTTGCATCTCGCCCTGCATATGGCCTCAACCATTTGCTGGTATTTCCCCCGACCCTTTAGCCTTGCCCCCCGCAGGTTGTTTGTTCACTTTCGTAATTTTCCCCATTGCTCAAGGCGCTGTATTAATCTTGTACAAATGAACTGTGGTGTATAAAGTGTGTTCACAAAGTCGTGCAAGCATTTTATTTACAAAGTTTATCCATTATTATTATTCTCCCAGTCCAATTCGTCGTCCGGTTTGCATCCTTGGTTCTTCATCGACAAATTGATCATCTTTAAAGGGGTAATTCTTGTTTTTGAGGTTAATCCGGTACTGGAGTGTTAGCAGGGGGGACTAAGTTTCCTAGTAACTCCTACGGGCTTTTTACACAATTTTTTAAATATAAAAAGCTCAAAATGTTTAGAATATTTTTTGTAACTTTTTAGGAATTAAAAACTCAAAAAAAACAAAGATTAGTTTCCCCCTGCTAACCGCCCACTACCATGGATTCACCGCACCTGGTTTAAATACACATAGTCTGGATGGCTCTGGTAGGAGAGACAATCGATGTACTTTAGAATTCGCTTGAATTCTTCCTGAAAACTGTGCGTAAGAGATTCCAAGTAAAATAGCACTTTTGGTGTAGATTTCAATAGTTCTGAAGTGCCTTCCGGGGTTCGAGCCGCCTCCTTCATTACTCTGGCTTCGTCCTTTTGTTTTCGATGTAGCCCGGACCATGGCAGATGACCTAAATGCAAAAACTATGTGATTGACTTTTAGATTTAAGTTTAAAATTTAACTATCAAGTCTTTTTAGATGTACCGGTAATCATCTCGATTGTCATATAAAACCAGCTCTCCATATCGTCTTTCAGCGATTGTTCCTTCTCATAGTGGGCAGCGAGGGGAGCGTATTTTGTAGTTCCCCTAAAAACAGCACTTCAAAAAATTATACTTTACAAACTTAAAGGAGACGCTGGCCCTCGGTGGGCGGATCTGGCCTTCAGAATTTCGATACGATCGGCACAAACCGAAATCCACTAAATAAACTCCCAAATCTTTCGATGAACACCCGGGCACCAGGCAAAAGTTGGACGCCTAAAATTTTTTGTGTATGATATCTGTCGAAAATTTCTATACCTTAATATCACGATGTATGAATCCAAGGTTATGCAGCTGCTTGATAGCGTCGAGACATTTTAGGGACAATCGCAGGGCCGTGGACAGTGAGAATCGATCACCAACGAATAGATAGCGCAGTTGGCAAAGATTTTGGCCCATCTTAATGGGATTGCTTTCTTAATTCGAGCTATTTTAATAAAAAAAAACAGTTGAGAATTTATAGCAAAATTACCAGGTGCATGACGATAAATTTAAAATGATTGGCGATCCTTCCGCGGTCGATCATGTGCGCCACATTTGGAAGGTCTGCCTAGAATTTTTGGTACTGGATGGTTAGCGGGGGGGGGGGGGGGGGGGTTTTTCTTCCGCTATGCCCGATAATGATAAATAGTGCATTTATTTAATGTTTTTCGTAGTTTTTGATTGATAGAAAGTTGCACAAGATATTTAGAACATTTTTGAAAATTCGAAATTTTGGTCTTTGGTCCTTTTTGTTCATTGTCATAAATTCTTGCGCACAAAAATTTTTACTTTTAGAATTTATATGCGATCTAATAACTGTTGGAAACGCTATAAAAATAGCTTATATTGTGTTATGGATCCGCACAGGATGAATTATTCACCCCCTGCTAACACTAAATTACCGAATTTTTGAGTAATGAGAAGCAAAAGTCTAAGCTAATTCACCTTTGCGGCCCGGGACAAGACGACAAAGTCCATATCGAGGCCATGTGAGTGCGTATCGCACACTTCTAACTTTACAGCAAATGGCTTCCCATCACATTGCCGCAACACCTAGGTGGGTACCATTTTTCTCGGGCTTGCAAGACGTTGATTACCTCATATACAGCTCCAAATCGGCCTTGGGCTATCTTCTTTCCCACTGCGTATTTATCATGGCTGCCTAAAAACGCTACAAACGTTAAGCTACAAAAAATATACTATTACCTACTATTACGTTAAGCTACAAAAAATATGAAAAAGTATAAAGGTTTTCAACGATTTTGGCTTCCTTGGCCAAAAATGTGTAAAGTATAGGCCAAATAGCCAGCCTTTTTTGATGAAAAAGGCTTTTTTTATGATTTTTTGGTAAACTCAAATTGCTAAAACATGGAAAAGAGCCTGTCTTTTATTATTATAGAGGTTAGGCAGAATGAATGAAAATATCTCCCTCCCGCTAATGAACAAGAAAAAATCTGCTCTTACCAACGATCAAATGATTCGTTTCTGGTAGCCGATCCAAAAATGGTGCCTCCATTTCGTCGTCGCCAAGCCGGCGAATCTAAATTTTGAATTTTTAATGTTTTTAATAGGTTTAATAATCTGAAACAGGATGGTAAATTTTGAAGAATATACTCTTTCTCGATTTTGATCTGGGACAATAAATAAACATCAAAACAAACACATAAACAATCGGCCGGTAACCGGGAGGGCGCGACGGGTTGTAGCATTTTATGGCAATGCAATTGTGTAGCAATATGTGGCAATATTTAGATATTATCAAATGCCGCTCGTCTACCGGAAATATCGACTTGGAAGCAGCAGGCCAACAAATCGGCTAGTTGCTGCGCGGAAAGCCAAACAGATCAAATTGTCAAGTGAAGGCGCCACTCGAAATACGAGCGGGGGCAGGCTCTGGGCAGCAGCTTGTTTGACCGGGGGGAATGGTCAGTATTTTTGGGTTTTTTGGAGTTTGTCTTTTCTCTAGATTTTTTCTTTATTTCTAGATTTAGAGCTTAGAATCGGAGTTTAGATGTAAGTCCGGAATATGCGTTGTGTAGGCTTCTTCGCTTATCGTTGTCTTCGCATCATAATTTTCTTCCTGAAGTTTTTTGGTCCTAGCCTTTTAGCGGGGGGAGGGGTGTTAGCAGGGAGAGGACTAATTTTTCCCAGTAATGCTGTATGTCGCATAACAAAATCTAAGCCGTTTTTATAGGTTTTAAACAGTTTTTAGGTGAAAAAATTTTCAAAATTCCAAAAGAAAATATTTTTGTGACTTTCTAGCAATAAAAATTTCCAAAAATATTATAGAAATACAGTATTTATTATTAACAGGTTTAAATTAGGCGTAGAAGGAAAAATTAGTTTCCCCCTTCTAAAAATTCCCGATGCTAACGGTCCAGTACCGATTTTTGCTAGTTTCTCTGAATTTGCCGAATAACAGCCGGATAGAATAATAGAATAATAGCAATATAATTATTTCATAGAATCAATAATAATCTACGCTCTAGCGATCTGAAACCAAAATATTTCAGAGTGTGTCGCCGGCGGTTGAGCGGAATCAGCTGTGGCCATTAGCCCCCCGATGTGAGTGGAGGGGGCGGAGGATTCAGGGGCCAACCGGTGCTGAGGATATTTTTTTTGATTCTTTCTTTCTTCCGCTCTTCCTTACTCTCCCTCCCCTAAAATCTCAATCCATCTCTATCCACCCATCCGGGAACCTATATGCTTGATGCGCGCTTCCCGTGCCCCATCCCATTCCCCCGGCGCTTCCTTTAAAACAAACAAAACACAGTGAGATACATTGAAAAAGCGGAAGAATGACTGGGCGGCTAGGGCAGAAGAGGTCTTGGCGGCACGATGGCCTCCTAAATTATTCCTCTACGACCCATTTTGGGGGTTGGGGATCTGGCGCGGCTTCGGGTATCGCTTTATTTTATTTTAAAGGGATCGGAATGGATGGCATGGATTTTATATAACTTTTTCTTTGGCGCAAACACGAAAAAAATCGTATAAAACACGAAAAAAAGACGAAAAAATTATAAAATAGATTATTATTATTAACAGGTAAGAATAGACGAAACACGAAAATTACCTCCCCCCGCTAACAGTCCTTATTTCGTAATGGATATCTGCTGAAAATCGCGGGATTGGGTTTTTTGGCGTCCGCGAAATTTATAAAGAGCTCTTGACCATAGAGTCCATATTCTTGCCTTGCTGGTTCCTTTAAAGGGGTTGGAAAGGTATGGAATCTTGTCCCGTATTTTTTAGATTTTTAGGGTTAGCACCTTTTCTTTAGTTTCTACACCTCCATTTTCCTCTGAATCGAACACCATTTGGCAAAAGCAAACAACGAAACAAGCCATGAGCCAGCTGTTCCATGTTTTCATTCACCCGTCACCCTCCCCATAGGTGATGCTCCAAAAACAATGGCCAGCCCCCAGACAGATCTTCCAGCGAATAAAAAACAATTTTGAACCCCATAAAACCCATTTAAACAAGTAATTCGTGCCCATCTCATAAATAAAAAATCTCGGGCCTGAACGCCCTGAAATCTGGCAAGCCGCAAGCAAGCCTATTCGACATTTGCAACGCGTTGAAGATGAATGGCGGCGTCCAGGAGGATGTGGGGGGTGCAAAAACGGCAAGACAAGCACAAACACACACACATATGGCACCGCCACATTTTGTCGACCCCTGGGGCCAATTACTAGAGCTTCTTCCTTGGCCTATCTCCCGGGGGGACGAACAACACTAACACAAAACTTTTATGTAAGCATTTAAAGGTTAAAGGGATTTTAGTATTCATTACAGTAATTATTCAATGGTTTTTGAGCACCAGGTCCTGTCCTAGAATATTTGAATTTTGACTTCCTGGCCCCTTAAAAAAATTTTAGGGATTGGAAGGGGTACTGCACTGTTAGCGGGGGGGGGTGTACGGTCCTATAGCAAGATACAAACCATTTTTATCGCATTTTACCCATTTTTCAGATATTAAAAGCTCATAAAACGTATAAAAATCTTCGAAAACTTTTTATTTTGGTCAAAAATGTATGAAAAATTTCCAAAACAAGTTCAACTTTTTAAATTTTGAAAAATTTAAAACATTTTGTGTAACTTTTTTGCAATTCAATGTTATTAAAACATTACAAAAATACAGGCTATAGAGAGAAAAAACAAAAATTAGCCTTCCCCGGCTATACCCCCCGCTAATAGCCTAGTACTTGGGAAGGAATTGGGAGAATCGAAGCAGTGATAGTTTAAAAATCTCACCTCGCCATCCCACTGTTTTGATATCGTCGATTCGACGGGAGATAGTGGCGAAAGTGGAGGCGTTTCAAAAAATGCCATAGCCTGTAGTCTGAAAAATTTAGGATTAGAAAGCAAAAAATCCAATTAAAGGGGTGGGCAAGGAATCGCTATAGATATTTCAGGCAATGAAAAATCTGAGGCTTTCCGCGGCTACGACAAGCAACGCGCACGTTGCGGATCCGAAAGACGCACACGTTGCATGTCGCTACCACAGTAAAATTTCAAAAATCCATAGCCAAGCCTTGCCAGACCCTTTAAAACAAAACAAATCTAATAAAGCAACGGAAGAATAAAGTAAATATTCGATTGGAGAGCAGCCAACCCCTTGTGCATCAACAGGTGATGTGATAAGTAATGGTAGAACCCTGGGCCCCTCCCCTTCCACTGGGTCACAAGGTGGGCCCCTCTTCACCCTCAAACAATACATGACCCTTTAATTACCCATCCAAGAAGGGGGGAGGGTCTCGAGACGATAACTCGACAGCTGACTCTCCACTCCAAAAAATGGATACCCGCGGTTCCGCCTTTTTTTGTGGGGAGGGGCAGGGAGGAACTGACCGCTCGGGGTTGAAGCTTGAAACCTTGGAGGTTGGATTTCTGTCATTTTGTCGTAATAGCGTTTCGTCGAAATTTCATTTTGTCGAAGTATCATTTTGTCGCGATTTGAATGAGTGAAATTTGCATTTTGCGAGATTTTTGAGATGAATAATCGAGACGAAAAAAGCAGTTAACTTTCGACAAATTGTTATTTCGACAATATAGATCTCTACAAAATGATTTTAGACGAATTTAAATAAAACAATTGCAGAGATCTTTATTGAAATGGTGTTGTAGATAAGTTTTTATTCTTAAATAACATCCACTTCTCGCCCTTGACGAAGCTGTTGATCAGCATCTAAAAGAAGGCCAGCCTCATCTACCAACACCGCTTACTTGTTAACGGAACATACATCACATCCTCAATCGCTTTTTGCGTAATATTCCGGCCATCTTCAGATTTGTCGACTTGCAAGAAAACCTGAATAAATTGGATCCTGTCCAACCATTGTCCAAAATACCTGTGAGTCTAGTTCGCGGCCCACTGGGATTACCATACGGCCTCCAGGAGCTAGTTGGTCGAGTAGCTAAAATATAATTTAGTACTAAATTAAAAGGTGGAAAAACCGGTTGTGGTATCCCTTCGGAAGCCGCTCCAACATGGATCGCATTGTAGCCACCGTTGATGGGGTGACCAAGGCGGCCGTCACCAACGAGTAGTGTTAGAGCTCCAATCTCGAATAGCTCTCTGAAAATGGCGTACTTTATTCTATTATAAATATACTTCATAGAATTGTTCTTATTCAGCAAAAAAATTAGTTATTAAAGCTGCCAAAACCGTTCTTTTTTTCTGGAAAATTTTGACGAATCGGATAGCAAACAGCAAAATTCAGAGGTGTTTTTTTAGGACACTCTATATGCATATGGATAGATTGTAAAACCCCTAAAACTCACTTATGGTTTTTCATCACATTTTCGCGACTCTTCTCGACAAGCTCCTCAATGTGCTCGATTCCAACAGCTTTCCCATTCGGGGATACCTATATAATAAAGTTGCATCAATCTTCTAAACCCACATACCATTTCAGCAAAAACTGCCGTCAGATACCCGCTACCTGAACCTACATCAAGAACTTTAGCCCCATTGTAAAGATGATCTTCAAGGGCCTCTATGGCTGCAGCGTGCTAGAAAATAGACTTATCGATTTTACTACTAGTTCATAGCTCAAAATGTACTAGAATTTACCATATGGGGCGCGGAAATGGTGGCATTAAAGCCAATCGACTGGGGAGCATCTTCGTATGGGTTGTTGTCTACGAAATCGGCACGGTCAACTTGCAGCAACGCGTAGCCGACACGATCGTTTTGATAGGCGCCGTTTTCTGAATATTAATTTCGGTTTCTAATGTACTGGACATATCTTATTCTATAAATTACTATCTTACTATATTTCAAATGTAAATAGATTATATAATTAAAATACAAGCCTAAATTTAAAAACAAACTACATAAAAATTCTTACCTTTCAGATGGGCAACCAATTCGTCATTTGTTGAACCGCCACCATTGAAATCCATTTTTTCGATTTTTCAGATCTTTATAAGATATATTATAAAAAATTCTATAAAGAAAACATATAGAAAGCATTTAAAACAAAAATAAAAACAAAACTCGAGCTAAAAATCCGATTTCTAAAGCCCACATGCCGGGTTGTTTACCCCGGCGGCCAACATATTTTGGCATGGGGGCCGGGGCCGTATTTTGCAACCCTGCCCTTTTCATGCACTTTCCCCCTTCTGCATCTGCAACTTCCGCTCAAAATGGCATATTTATTTATTTATTCAGTTTTGTACAATATATACAATAGAGCGGGTTATTTGACAGCTTGTAAAAATTGTTAAAAGACGATGTGAGCACCAGTAGTTTTGGCACCAACTCCAAGCTGATGGGTACGGTCTGAAAAGGGATAAATAAAGCGAAAAATTATTTTTATCTCGTAGGCTTGGGGATTTGGTATCAGAATGTCAAAAATCATAATTTCGAAAATCATAATTGGACGTTCATGGTGCCGAAATTTTAGCTTTTGAAAATTCAAAACCCCGAAAATTCAATTTTCCAAAATTTCGTTAGATTTCCGATTTCGACGTCCTTTTATCTTTCTTTATCGTAAATAACGGACAGTAACAATATCCTATGAAATAGAGCAGCAGCGGCACGGTAGTGGTCAGCTGCCGTGGAGCTGCTCGCGCTTACTCGTCAGCGGCACGTACAAAACGTGCTCGATGGTCTTTTGGCTGACGCGGCCATCCATGGCTTTATCCAGTTGAACAAAGATCTGAATTTAGTCTTTAAGACTTAAAGCTTTTATAATACCTGTCCGCTATGCTGTTTTCCGACCGGAATTAACATACGGCCACCAGGTGCCAGTTGGTCAATTAACTACAAAACCGATTTTTAAATAATTTTAAGTCTATAAAACCAATTATACTACGTAATACTACTACTTACCGGTTGCGGAATTGACTCTGCAGCTGCCCCAACATGAATTGCGTTATAAAGTTGACCATTTGGTAATGGATGCCCGAGTCGACCATCACCGGTGATGACCTCCAGGCGTCCACTTTTAATAAGATCACTAGAAAGTACATAAAAAAATAAAATACAGAAATGCAAGCTATACCTATGGTGCTTCTTAATATTCTGCAAACTCTTATGGACCAACTCGTCAATATGCTCGATTCCGACGACTTTACCACGCGGTGTAACCTAGATACCATCAAAAATTAGTTTATTTTTGTCGATTTTTACCATTTTCGCCATGCATACGGTTAAATAGCCACTCCCGGAACCGACGTCCAACACATTCGCTCCATCGATGAGGTGGGCCTCCATGTTTTGTAGAGCATGAGCATGCTAAAAATTTTGGTTACTGTTTATTTACCTGGCTAATCGAAAACAACGAATTACTATAGCGGAATTTAACTATTTTATATGGCTCAAACAAATTTGCAGTTTAAGAAGCTTTCGTTTAAACAAAAGTTTGAGAAAAACTTAAATAAAAATAGTCCAAACGACGTCGGATTTAGCATATATAAACAGAATTCTGCTCTTCTTTCTACTGTAGAAATTATCAAACTTTACGAACCATATGCGGAGCCGAAATAGTTGCATTATATCCAATGCCTTGTGGCGAATCCTGATACGGTAGATGATCCGTAAAATCCGCCCGATCCACGGCCAGCATGGCGGCTTTCACGCGTGGAGAATGGATCAATCCGGCTTCTGAAAACGGCTTTATTATGATTATACGAAGCATGTCTCAACAAATTAAGTAACAAAAACTCACGCTCCAAATTCCCAACCAATTCAGCATTTGTATTTCCGCTGCTCCTCCATGCCATTGCGAAACGCTGACTTTGCTTGAATGGTAATGCAAGAATTTTCACAATTCACGCAAAACTTACCTTTATGATAACACCACTCAACAATCCGACCGACAGAAAAAACGAGCCAGCTCCCATAAAAAAAATTATTTTAGATCCAAACTTGAAGCAAACTTTTTTCTTGGTGTATTTCGATAGGCGGCCTAACCCTGGGGTGTTCGAGTGTGCCATGGCGTAAACAAAAATATGCCTCAGCTGTTCGGGGGCCGCGCTATAAACTACAGCCAATGGTTACTCCCCATGGCTAATTTGGCGCTAGGAATTTGTCAGAGAAGGAGAGCGAAAAAGAGAGCGAGAGAGAGTGAGAGAGAGCAAGTAAGAGAGACGGAAACAGAGCGAGAGAGAAAGAATGAGAGAGAACGAGGGTGCGAGAGCTAGATAGAGAGAGACAGATAGGAGATAGAGAGAGCAAGAACTAGAGATATCTATCGAGCTAAAGGCAGGGAGAGAGGAGAAAGAGAGGAGAGAGAGAGAGAGAGAGGGAGGGAGCGAGAGAATTGTAGGTCCGCTTAATTGTTGGTTTTGCAAGGAAGTTGGGGCATTTATTAAGAGTCTGTGGATCGAAAAAGTACCTAAAACTGGTAGAACTATTTATTTTGAATTATAAAACAACTATAACTCTTACTTTCTAATAATTCAATGGAAATTTTCAATGTTGATATTCTAGCGATTAGCTTATTTTTTTTTGTTGCTTGCGACTCAAATGCACAACCACGGTTCATCCCCCATCGTCCGGAAAAACCTTTCATGTTTTGGCTCAAGCGTTTTGGCTCAAGCAAGCATAGATTACACATCACAATTATCTTTCTAAACAATTTATTATTAGCGTGAGGCATCGAGGTTGTGCCCTTATCGCAGACTTTACGTCTGGCTCTGGGGGTGGGCAATCTCCAAAAACACTTCCATAACAAACAGCTCATCCCCGCTGGTGATTCCCCCCGGAAGTTGCCACCCACAATGCTCCCTTTTTGATGCAATTTTCTGCTTTCCACAATAATTTCAATCATTACATTCCAATTCTTACAGATGATTCCCCAATTGGCATTCTCATTGCTGCTCTCCATATTAGCCCCATTACTATGGGCTGACTGTCCTACCGTAATCACACGACAAGGGCCAGTTCAAGGATCGAAAGAATACACGAAGGATGGGACCATGATCTATCAATTTCTTGGCATTCCATTTGCCCAGCCTCCGATTGGGAGATTGCGTTTTGAAGTGAGTTTTAGGTCCGCAAATTAAAGAGGGTATGCTAGCGGGATGCTCCTACAGTTTTCAAGCAGCGTTTTGGGCATTATAACTTTTAAATTACGGTTTTCGGTTTTTCAAATTAATTAGCGTAGTATATTTTTACGCATTATTAATTAAGATTTTAAAATATCTCTAAAAATGTCAGGCTATCCGGAAAGTCCTTGCGGGCATTTTTTGAAAGAATTTTGAATTTTTTCAAAGAGTCATGTTGATCTAGGAGCTTGATGTAATATACGACTTTGAAGTCAACCCCGGAAAATAGACTGAAACAGCATTGCTGTAAACCCTTCTATTAATGGCACGAAATTGTTATCATTGACTACCCGGGGCACACCGGCGGAGCGAGCAGATGGTTTCCCGGGGAGTCCGGTCAAAATCCTGGCCCAAACCAGTTGAACCCTCTCCGAGACGTAAACCATAGCTATAATCTATATTAAATGAATCTGTACTAATTTAATAAAGTTGATTAGTAAACTCCAATTGGAAGGACAACCCCTGTGACCCAAAAGGGCCGGGGGACCCCCTCCTGACCCCATCCCTGTGCGCTCCCTGTGTGCTCTCTGGCCCCCCGTGCGACTGGACCCCCGTCTGGCCCACCCCAACCGCATATGAGACGCCAACTGATGACATTCGTATCGCTTCTGGCCTTTGGCTAAGATCAATGTGTAGTTTACGTTCTTATCGGCTTAATCTCCGATACGTACACTATTGTGTACAACGAGATTAACCAATTTTTGGAATCGGTTCGGTTTGCAGAAGCTTGCTTCTCGTCGGACAGCGTCGGCCCAGCATTGCACTTGCCGCTAGGAACGGCGCACACCCCGAAAGGGGTGAACAAACAGCAGATTTTTACATACTTTACTTAAGGTTGCGGCACTTTACGCATGGATACAATTACACCAAGCGAGCGGAGGCATCAACGCCAAACTTTCACTGCGTCTCTTGTTAGCCCGAGCCGGCAGATGTTCAAGCCGCAGACCTGCATGCAATATACAGGGTGGCCCAAAAAAAACAACAGGTTTGGGCTCGATTATCTCGAGAACCTTAATGAATTCATGGTGGGTTGATGGCTGAAAACCATTTTCTCGGCCTGGAAAAGAAATAAAACACAACTTGATTTTTTCGATTTTTGAGTACGCAACTGTACTATTGACGCTGGTTACGACCGAAAATTGTGCGTTCTTGAACGGGTGGTGGGAAAATTTCTGATTTTTGGCCTAAAATAGCTGATGTTTGTAGAAATGTAATGGCAAAATCTTAGAATTTATCGAGGACAATTTCATTTTTTAGAAGCAATACAAATTTCACTATTTTGCATCTTTTTACGTTTTAATTCGCAACTCGCTTCAAATTCTCTGCCCATGGCTGATCTTTTGCAAATGGTGTTTCCAAATGAGGATCTTTGATCCAACGCCAGTTATCACCCGATTCTATGGTATTTTAATATTGCTTGCTAAAACGTGCCCCAGAGGGATACTGTAGTTTTGGTTTTTCGCGTTTTTCTTTTTATCGTATGCTGCGATTTTGCTTAAAATTTTTCCATTGGTAAACACCGGTAAGGGCCACCTATTGGCCAAAGATCATGGAGTTCTAGCCATATACCTTCCCAAAATATGCAAAAAACTTATTTTTGAATTTAGCCACGGAAATTTCTAAATACTTCGATGCATCGGACTAAAAACTACTATTATTTGTTTTCCCAAAAGATCGAAACGTTTCTATGGTGAAAAGAACGAGAAAACGACGATTTTCTGTTTTCTACCGTAACCCGCCTGGAGCGCGTTTTAGCATGCCAAGAGAAAATGCCATAAAATGCCAATTTTTCTATTCTATAGTGTTCTCTGGGTGATTGTAAGAGCACATACAAAAAATTACTTGATTCCTGTGGCAAATGACAAAGTTATCAGGGAAAGAGGAAAACCCCCCTCGGGCCCCGATTTTGGACCCGACGCCCTGGCTCGAAAATCGAATTTTTGAAAATGAAAGAGGCACCGGGGTTTGGTGGATACAATTAAAGCACGTATCGAACCGTGCATGAGAGCAGAATTCTGGAATGATCTGGCTGAATTTAATGGTTAATTTTGATTTAAAACCCGAACATAACGTTTTTGAAAAGCCGGCTTTGGGGCGCTCTTCTAAATTTGTTTGCCATGAAAAGGTTTGGGATTTGCATAGGTTCTAGTTGACTATCCAAACTTGGTCTATGCCAGAAAAGTCGGGGCTACTCAAGCCTCGAGAATTTTTTTACCTCGTCCCGAATTCGGGTATATTTGGGCTCTTCATGAATTTCTTTTGAGAGATTGGATGGCCCAATAAATTTGTAATGATAATCTTAGCATGCGCCCATTAAGTAGTATTAAATAAAATTATGTCAATAATTCTAGCGGCGCAATTGAATTTTATAGACAGGCACGAAGGTCTGCGAAATAGCACGAACCAACCGTTTTGGAGGGGCTAAAAGGCACCCTTCCGAAGGGGTACGGTAGCTAGAAATTGTCTACATGATAGATGGACCCCAGTCCTACACAACCAAGCAAAGCACACACCGAAATTCTATTTGCAATTTTAGAAATATTTTTCCAAAGTTCAGTTTCGTGACCTCGAAAGAATCCATGACCAGGGGGTCGTCGAAAAACTCAAAAATTCGCGGTTCTGAAAAATTTTTTTGATATTTTTGTGGGATTGTATCGAGCCTATAGACGGGCTAAAACAGCTTGTTCTGAGGTTTCCGCCATAGGTTTTTGTAATATTCGAAATTTACGAAATTTCTCCATATTAAATTTGAGCACGCTATAACTTGCCAACCTGACCTTCAAAAATTCCAAAATTTTGCATGTATCTATCTAATGCCTACAAGATTTTACACAGCAAAAATTAGAAATCCCCTGCCACAGGCGGCTGAGAAAAATACAAATTAAACTTCCCCGAACGCACAGTTTTCGGGTGTCATTGGTATTGATACGTCGCCAAAAATCGAAAAAATCAAGTTGTGTTTATTTTCTTTTCCAGGCCGAGAAAATGGTTTTCAGCCATCAACCCACCATGAATTCATTAAGGTTCTCGAGATAAACGCGCCCAAACCTGTTGTTTTTTTTTTGGGCCACCCTGTACCACCTATAGGACATCTGTCCGCGCGGACTAGGCACTAATGGCCGAGACGGCAACTTGTAAACATCGAGCGCTCGAGCGTTTTGTAAAATTAGAGCGTTTTAGCAAATTATATATTAAAGATTTATAACTATAAGATCTCAAAAGTACCAAATATCATAGCGATTTCGCATTATCGTTCGCCAGAATCGTCATTGCAATGAAAGCGTATTCGACTGGAAATTGTCTTTACAGGTTATTCAATCTAACGTGTCTTGCCGTATGCATTTTATCTTTTCTGACGTAACTATGGGACTATTAAGGGTCTCAAAAAGTTTGCAAGCCGCTCATCGCGGACATTTTAACGAAGACAGAAAATCGGTTAATTTTAGTCCCGATTTTCAAGCAGAAAAGGTCAGCTTCGCCACTGTGTAGAGCATTAAGAGTACTTCAAAATCCTATATTACATCAAGCTCCTAGATCAACAGGGCTTGCAAAACAATGCCCGAAAGGAAAAACGGCAAGACGTTCCGGTTAGCCCGATATCTCCATACAGGCCTGGATAAACGGCGGGCCGGGTCGAGAAAAATCGGCGTTTTTCGGCCGTCCCGGGATTTTTTTACGAAGTCCAAAAATACCTTTTTTGGGGGGGAATTGGGGTTATTTTGGATATTTCCCTCGCGTATAATCGATTTGGCGTTATTGCACAACCTCATGACAGATTTGGTCTTTTTCTTCATTAAGCCCCCTACCAAGAAATCGGCTGGGGTCCGACCCCGCCCCGCGTCTTTTTTTGCTTTTTGAATTTATATGTCAGCGGCACCGGATTTTTTCTTAGATGTATCAGGACTATGACCGACATATATAGAACATATCATTGGTATGGAACTGCCCTAAGACTCAAAAGTTATGCTGATCTAGCGAATTTAAACTCGGAATGGCTTAAAGCGGCTCTGGCAGCACACCGATTACGGCATTTTGGGGACCGGGCAGAGACGCAGCGTTCTGTCTGCGTCTCTCCTGGCGCGCTCTTCTCTCCCTGCCGCGACGCACCCGACCGCGACGCTTCCACGAATCGTGGAAAAACGAGCCTGCTGCCAGAGCCCCTTTAATTTCAGATTATTACCCTGATATCGGCCGATATTTAGCTCTTAATATTCGTTATAACTTGCGGCTTGAATTTTCTTGTCTCCATACAAAGATTCTTTTAGAAGCCTCAACCTCCTGTCCCGTGGACGAAGCCATTGAATACCACTGTTTTTGCGAAAGGTTGTACTCCTTGCAAAGAGTAGGTGGAATTGGCCGCAACACTATTTTTCTATGAGGGAGAGACAGCGAGAGAGAGAGAGAGAGAGAGAGAGATAAAACAGTCAAAGAGAGAGAGACAGAGAGACAGAGAGAGAGAGAGAGAGAGTAAGACAGAGAGAGACAGAGAGACATAGAGAAAATCGAGATTCGGATTGCCTTGTACACCCCTTTCAATTTCCAGATACATGTAACCCTTTTTTTTTGGCTAAAAATACTATCCTTTTTAGCGACGGCTCCGATTTTGGTGAAGATTGTCTGTATTTAAATGTATGGACAAGCGATCTAAAGGTAGATTTAAATACAATATAAAAAAATCCTTCTATATATTTTAAAAGAAAATTTTCATATTTATGATTTCGTGGTTTATAGAATTCATACATTTTCTTCAGGGCAATCTTCCCGTACTCATCTTCATCCATGGAGGCGGTTTCCTTCAGGGTAGTGCTGCTCGGCATCCTGGCAAACCATTAATGGAGGTTCTTATTTGTTTAAGAATTCCTTATTTATTGTTCTTTAATAGGTATATGCCAGAAGAGGTATTGTAATGGTAACTATCCAATATCGACTTGGACCCTTCGGGTTCCTAACCAAAAATGATTCGAGAATCAGCCCCAACCTCGGCCTCTGGGACCAGAATCGGGCCTTGAAGTGGGTCAACGAGAATATCGACCGATTTGGAGGTGCTGCTGCTTATAAAGGGAATTCATTTTTATCTTTTCAGGAGATCCTAAACGTGTGACAATTTTTGGGGAATCCGCTGGCTCGGTTTCTGTGTCTTACCAAACAATATCTGATCATTCGAAAAGTAAGTGTTACAGAATTATGCTAATAAATACCAGATTACCGGCAAAGGTTGCTTAACTGGGGGAGGATACTGAACAAGCATGCCATCTGATGATGCGTCGAAAATTATATTAAGAAATTGAATTTCAGCCCGAAATATCCTTATTTTAAATTATTACTTTTTAAGCAAACTAATTTCATTAATTAATAATTAATTGTAAATAAATTTTGGGCTGCAGTTAAATAGCTTAGTATAATTTGTGACGCTCTATTTCTAATATACAAAGGTTGCTTCCACCCCCGTTCTTTCCCCGCCGCCCCCGTTAAGAAACCTTTACCTAAACGCCGAATTCCAGATCTCTTTTCCGCCGCCATCGAAATGAGCGGCTCAATGCTATGTGGTTTTGCAAAGGGCAAAAATGTGGTGAAATTCACGGAGGAATACATCAAGGCCCTTGGATGCGGTGATGCTAGGGATTATAAAGAGTTTGTCTGAATCAAATTACGATAATTTCCTTCCAGATGTCTCCAATCCAAGAGTGAGCACGAGTTTTTGAATGTGAAGGCCGGATGGGGTGATGTAAGTTAAGACTCTGAATAAAAAAAGTTTCTTTTAGATTTGCGGTTTTTCTGATCTGGATTATCTGGGGTTCGCACCAATACCCGATGGCGATTTTTTGCCACTTGACGTAAGTTTCTATTAGAAAATGATATGAAAAATACATAAATTAAGGTCGAAACGGCTATTGAGACAGCCCCAAAAGTGCCGACACTAATGGGAGTTAACCAAAAAGAAGGTCGAGCTTTCAGTAAGTACTTAGACTACATTTACTATATTGAGGTTCTAGCCCTACAGGGTGAATTCCCTTATTCCATGGCGCCAAGTTACTATAAAATGGCAAACTCGAAGTATTTGAAATCCTATATCAAGGACTGGATAACCAGCCGGGTAGGGTTTTAATACGAAACCAGGGTTGAAAAACCGCTTCGCGGCTTTTCAACCCTGGCCCCGTCTAGGACCGATGAAAGTCTTCAATTTGCATGCTTCTTCCCTGAAATCTATCAGGAAAAAAGTGAAAAACGGCTCCTCTGTCGCTTTATATAGGCTATCCCACTTCCGGCTTATGCTAATTGACCCCTAACAAAGAGGGTGGGCGGGAATTTTACAAAAATTTGTTTTTAATAGCGAAAATAGCAATTTTTCAAAGATTTTATGTGCGTGCAGTCGATTCCGGACCCTTCTTTACCTAATCACGTTTCTGCCCAGTCGAAAAAATTCTCCACTGAGGCTGTAGGTGCGGAACATCCTCACGGAAGTTGCATGCAAATGCACACACACATACAGACACTATTTTTTTATATATAGTAGGAATTGAAATTTTCTTTAGGGATATTTGGAGCATGAGAAAGATGCGCACGAAGATATCTATAAATTTCTTTCGATGGATAACAATAATGATACGGATCACTTTTTCTGGATTGAGCAGTATGTGCTGGTAGGTTTGAGAGATAGAGAGAGAGAGAGAGATAGAGAGAGAGAGAGAGAGAGAGAGAGAGAGAGAGAGCGAAAGAGAGAGAGAGCGTGAGAGAGTGAGAGGGAGGGGGAGAGAGAGAGCGCGCAGAAGTTAGCAAGAGTATTCATTAAATCATATGAATTACAGAGCTATTCGGATTTTATGATGAATATTCCAATCGTACGTGAGGCCGTGGCTCGAACAAAAAGTGGCAGTCCCGTTTGGGCTTTTACATTTGATCACTCAAACCCGGCACAATGGCCTAAGGATCAGCCCGTTCAAGGTGGGATAATAAATTTTACATTTAGTAAGAAATTTATGTTATTGTTAATTTATCAAAGCATCTTCAAATCTGACTTTTATGTTTAATTCAGCGATCCAAACATTGACCGGCTGAAGTGGGATCCATTTACCATCGAAAATTTCGATTATATGAGTATCTCGCCGAAAAGCGAAATGAAAAAGGGTAAGAAAAATTTGGTACTGGGCTGTTAGCGGGGGGTGCCATAAAAATGTTTTAAATTTTTTATATACACGTAGATGACTACTGCGAACAATTGTTTTCCCAGCTAAACCCCGCGCCCCCCCCCCCGCTAACAAACCAGTACCTAAAATTCAAACCCTAATTAATTGTAATTCTAGATTGGTTCGGTTCCAACTATCGCTTTTGGACAAACACCATGAACAAATACAGCTACGATTTCATCAGCGAACAAAAATGGAAATCGTGATCTCAGCACCGTTTTAAGTTGTAAATAAATATATTTTTCCTAAGCCGAAAATCGCTGTCAAAACACAGCCCCCAAAGACGTGCCAAAATCACCTAAAATTTAATTGTTTAATCCGAGCAAATTCATTGATGACTTGGGATGTCGGACGAAACAGCGACAAAACCTTCATTTCCTGGGCCCTTACCCTGTCGTCTTTTTGCCTGTATCCGTCCTTTTTAACAGCATTTTGTTGGGGTCTTTTGGGATTTGTCGTGTCTATCCGGGCCATTCTTCCTTCATTCCCTCCCATTCACCATGGAAAGAAACTGTGACGATGCTGTTGGCACGTGTCAAACGAGGTTAGTTTTTAGGGGGTGTTAAAACGTATTAAAATTATAAAATTTGTCTGGTTTTATTGGTCTGATAGTGGGTATGTAGTGAGGTGTTTTCGGAAGATCCGGGTTTCGTGTTTTCATGAGGTGAATACGGTACCGGGTGTCCCAGAAAAAGACCGATCTGGCATTTCGCCGCCTTACATCCGATTGGTCTCAAAATTCGACCAAAACTGTATCAGACCCGAAATAACAATACTCCTAACTTCTAGCCCCATAGCTACAGTAACTCTTGTGTTCTAACAAAAATACTGTTTTTCCGCATTTCTAAACGGGCTTTCGATCATTTTTTTGGATCTTTTATCGCTTTGCACCGATTTTCAGTTGTGAGTCCCGAATTTTGTCTCAAAACTTCAATTTAGCGGTGTAAACTTGTTTAAGCCGACGCTTATTTAATTTATTTTAGCCCGACAAAAATTTGTAATCATAGAAAGGCTTGCCGAATCATTTTCAATTCACATTGCAGGGGGTCGTATCTTAAGGAAACTCTATGAAAATGGAAAATACAGTTATTTTGTTATAACTCGAGAATTACTGTAGCTCTGGTGCTATAAATCCGGAATGTTCTTATTTAGGGCCTGATACACCTCTGGTCCCATTCTGGGACCGGCCGGATCTAAATCAGCGAAATTCGGCTGGATCGTTTTGGACACCCTGTATTCTCAAAATAAAGCCGAATATTTCTGACGTTTCGAATGTCTAGGGCCAGGCAAAAGCCGAGCCAGGCAGGCAAATACCTGCCAAAAAATTGTATCCACCAGCCACGGGGGCGGCCGATTTTGGTGTTTTCTTGCGCCCACGTTTGGCCCAACCGGGTTCAATATACAATTTTCTTTCCCCGGGCCTTAGAGGTTGTTTTTGGGGGGCTACCGGGTTATGGTATGGCCTTTATAAGGGTTTCGGGTTGTGCCCTGGACCCGGGATACTGTAGCTTCGGAATTGGGTTATGGGTGTGGGTCACATATAGGATAGATAGGATAACGGGGTTTTTGGCTTAGTTTAGGCTTAGGTTTAGGTTTTGCTTAGGCTTTGCTTCAGTTTTGCATAGAAAATACTTTAAATCCTACCTATTAAAACTGCTGCTCAAAATTTAATTACACAAATATTTAAAAACTTAGCTTTTTATCTTTTCGAAATATTAAAAATGCTATTCAATCGAGGAAAAAGAATATCATAGGCTTTTTTACAGAAAAACCAGATTTCAGTGTATTCTATTGAAAGCAAGTTTTGAACCCTTGTCTACCGTGCTACCTTATTCCATCCTTTTAGCGCTAGCCTTGAGAAAATGGAGTTTCTGGACGTACTAACAATACTTCTCGACCTCCCGATACCATTAGCCATCGTGCTCGATATCCTGCTCATCTTCACCTTCACAAGATCGCGAGAACTGTGCCCAGTGTTCGCGTGGTGCATTAATAACATATGTAAGTCATTCGCTAACAAGAATATGTTTTACGATCTTCAGTCCTCACCCATATGGCGATCTACATCTGCGAAATTGTCATTCGACTACCAGCTTTATTTGGCTTTTTTCTGCCGTTCTTTAAAGCAAATCAGCAGGTTGTTGGAAAGGTGGGGAGTTGACACTTAATTTTAATATAATTTTAGCTTATTATTTTAAAATTAATAGTAATCCACTAATTTTCAGATTTTCTTCATTGTAATGGCCGTATGGCATCCACAATGTGCTTATTGGAATTGCGTAATGGCCGTTTCGCGGCTATGGTCGATTCTTTCGAGTTTTACCTTCAAAAAGGTACCTTAAGGCTTTACTTTACTAATTCCGTAGCTTACTCTATAACCCTAAATTATGTTAATTTAAAGCGTTCTAACATATCTTTCTAGTTCTGGACCCAAAAAGTTCGTTGGGTCACGACAGCTATCATCTGGGCTGTAAACCTCGCGATGACCGTGCATATTATTGTAAATGTCGATTGCCGATACTGGGTTATGGTGGTTTTTATATAGCATTATCCCAATTTTATATATTTTACAGCAAATAACAACAACAAACAAATTTTTTACAAAAAAATAATTTTAGGGCGAAAACTCGATTTCATTCGGCACAGTAACCCCGAATATTATCACGACCCTATATTCCACCTATCCCCCGAATATTGCGCTTATTTTGGCAAGTAAGAGCCTTTTTAAATTTTTCAATTTTGAATTATCAAAACAACCACAATTGTTTAGTGTTATGCTATGCGTGGCTGTCATTGGCCCTATCTCGAATGAAGACAATCCCCTCAAAGGTGGCCCGCCAGACGGTTATTGCCCAATTTCTCATCAACCTTCGTTAGTTTCAAATTTTTATCGAGCGTTTCCGAAATGAGCCGTCCGATATTTCGCCGCCTTTCATTCGATCGGTCCCAAATTTGGACCCGAGCTGTATCAGACTTTAAATAACATCAATCCGCACTTATAGCCCCGTAGCTACAGTAATTCGCGAGTTATAACAAAAAGAAACTTTATTTTTTACAATTTTACGATTTTTAGAACGCAGGATTGCCCAGGTTGTTAAGCGGAATTAGGGATTTAGGGCCGGAAGTCGATGCAAACCGATGAAATGTCCAAAAAGCTAGCCAAACCAGCATTTTGGTTATAGCTCGAGAACTACTGTAGCTATGGGGGCTATAAGTCAGGATCTAGTCTAATTTTGGGACCGATTGGATGCAAGGCCACGAAGTTCCGGATAGGCCGTATTTGGGACACCCTGCAGTTATGAAATTACGGATTTAGCAAAGACAGTAACCATTGTGACTGTTATCTACAGCGATGCGCAAGCTTTCCTTTTTCCGGACTGGCCGGAAATTTCGTTGAAACTCTTCTGGCTGCTCAGCCAAATCGGTGGAATTTTCTACGGCACCAACGCGACAATTGTCATTTTTGTCTGCTTCCCGCAGGTGATTTTTTGGCGCAAGAGCTCAAGTTCAGGGTGAATTCTAGGCACGGGAGGGTTTGCGGCGACTATTCCGCGGTAAGGCTGCTTACAACAAGCATCGCACCAAGACGCACGAAATTTCGGTATCAAAAATACGGACGGTTACTGCGTACGGTGATCGTTAATCGTATTTTTTGTTTATTAAGCCATTTTTTGTACGCAATAAATCTTATCAACGTTTTTAATGTTTAAAATGTAATATTGCATTCTTTAAAGACCCTTAAAATTAAAAAATCGTCAAAGTGCCTCAAAATTAATAAAAAAATTAATTTTTTATGTATTAAAACTTAACAATATTTTCGCCGCTTAAAAAATTGTTTTATTCATCTTAAAAAATTCTAACAATCATAAAAACAAGACGAAAACAAATTAAAGAGTTATATAACTAGCTCGTTTGCGATAACGCGGAAACATCATCCAAAAAGCTTGGCGTGACACTTTCCAGACGGCCACCGTCAAAAGCATTAATGCAACGCAGAGGCCAAGTTGTAGGGTTGTCACCGGTAGCGTTGCGGCTATCGTCGCGTAACGGGCCCCGCTCACTCCCGGATGACGGCTGAATCTAAAGTATTTTTAGCGCATAATCGTCTCCATAATTTAATTTAGAAAAATTAAATATAAAATGCTACTTTTGAAAAATGAGGGCAATGAAGGAGATGAGGTCCGAGAGGAAGAAATTGGCCAAAACAACGTAGAGTGCCGCACGGGGGATCCAAAGTGGCTCGAATCTGAACCAAAAATTAGCTTTCAAATCCTGAAACCTACTTTAAATGCTTGGTACAGGTGAGTATTAGCATACAGGTGACTGATATCGAGTGAATAACGATCACAGCCCCTCGATTCATCAAAAGCTGAGTGATCACCAGCGGCAAAACGTCGGCTTTAACTCGATATAATAATCTTAATTTTAATTCTACCCAGAAATGGCGTATGTCGATATTTTCCCCAAACCGTCTCACACAACAAGACGCCCGTCAGCGAGCCGGCCAACAGAATGATTGTCGCCCAAATCAGACACAGTACCTCGAGGAGGCAATGGATTAGCTAGAAAATTGCAATTGGATAAATAATTATATTTTTACCTTTTTTGAAACGCTTTGCTTGCTGATATTTTCTCCGCCATCGGATTCTAAAGCAATTTTTAAATCCAGTTCTACCATTCAGAGAAAGAGCTTAAACTGTAAACTACTCACCATCATCAAAAGAAGTCGGAAGCGACAGGCGATTTGAGGCGACCATATTTGGTAGATGACGAAAAAGCGGGATGGGATGACCTCAATTGCAGTTACAACCCATATTGGCCACGAGGTATCAATGCCTAGCCTTAATGCTTTGCAGTATGATTTGAATTGCACACGGATGAAAGTGCAATTGGGAAGGTGTAGGCGATAGGGGTAGGTTGAGATCAATTTTGTATTTCTGGGTAAAGAGAGAGAAAGAGAGAGAGAGAGAGAGAGAGCGCGCGAGAGAGAGCGAAAGAGAGAGAGAGAGAGAGAGAGAGAGAGAGAGAGAGAGAGAGGAGAGAGAGAGAGAGAGAGAGAGAGAGAAAGAGAGAGGGAGAGGGAGAGGGAGAAGGAGAGGGAGAGAGAGAACAGAGAGAGAGAGAACAGAGAGAGAGAACAGAGAGAGGGAAAGAAAGTGCGAGTGATAGAGCGATAAAGAGAGTGCGAGAGAGGGAGAGGAGAGAGAGACAGAGAGAGAGAGAGAGAGAGAGAGAGAGAGGAGAGAGAGAGAGAGAGAGAGAGGGAGAGGGAGAAGAGAGAGAGAGAACAGAGAGAGAGAACAGAGAGAGGGAAAGAGTGGAGAGATAGAGCGATAAAGAAATTGCAAGAGAGGCAGAGAGATTTTTAAGAAATTTAAAGTTTTGAGAATGTTTTTTTTACTTTAAATATAGTTAAATTTTAGTAAGACCGTTTTAAAATCAAGAGTATTATGTTACAAGGCATCCCTAAATTTGACCCACCACGACCCCTCCACGTCACTTCCGCTTTGTATTACTAATTTGAACTCACCCGATCTTCAAGGAATTCACGTCTAAAGCAATTTCATTGCAGGTGATTCTGAGCAACCCGCTATGCCGTTGCCCACATTTCGCCTGCAAATAATTCCATTTATCCCTGGGGAATTTTGAGCAATTAACGTCAGTCTCCAGATCCAGTCCAGATTTCAGGCAGAATCCAGAGCACATTTTCATTTCGAGTTTTGGTCAGATTTCATTTGCTTCCCCAGCCCGAAGGTCCCAAAATGTTTGATATTTTCGCTAGGTTTTCTGGGTTTTTTTTGGCGCCATTCGCTAGAGCATCAAAAAAAAATTAGCCGCGAGTTTAATTTCAGCTCAAAATAATGTGAAACAAAAAAGCTATGGCAAAACAAGATTTAATCGGGATTTTCACCGGAAAATATTGCGTAGTGCTAGATTTCGACCTTTTCAGTATTTATCTGATCAAATTTTTGAACGTCATTCGATAAAGCTTCAAAAAATATACTATAATTGTCATTTTTGGTCGGAAATCACATAATTTTAAAAAGTTACAGAAAAAACATGCAAAATCCGCAAACCTGTTAAACCCTAATTTTATGTCCAAAATTTTATATTAGTTTTTTTCATTTTACCACGATTTTTAAGAGCCTGCAATGGATCTATTGGATTGGTTGACGATAATTCTGGATGCGTGTATCCCATTTGCATGCATTCTCGACGTGTTCCTGTTGCTTACATTCCTCAAAGATCGTACTCTATGCCCGATTTTTGCATGGTGCATGCGGAATATATGTAGGTTATAAGAATCGCTGCCTTAAAAGTGTATATCCCAGTTTTGACCCATATATTCATCTACAATGCCGAAATATTTTGCCATCTTTTACCGGCCAACGGGATTGCGCTTGATTTTTATAAAAAGTATGAGAATATTTTTGGGAAAGTAAGTCAGGAAATACAACGTCGTGGTGGCTAATTTTGAATTAATTTAATGTTTTATTTTTATTTTTAGATGTTTTACCATATATGCACCGCATGGAGTGCGCAAAGTATGCATTGGAATACTGTAATGGCGATCACTAGATTATGGGCTAGTGCTCGACCGTTGACTTTATACAAAGTACGTCTAGAAATTAAGCTTAAGCCTTGCTTAGAATTAGCTTAGGCTTTGCTTGGGCTTATGCTTAAGCTCAGGCTTAGGCTCAGGCTCCGGTTTAGGCTCAGGCTCAGGCTTAGGCTCAGGCTGAAGCCTTGCTCAGGCTCAGGCTTAGGCTCAGGCTTAGGCTAAGGCTTAGGCTCAGGCGTAGGCTTTGCTTAGGCTTTGCTTTGGGTTTTGCCTAAGCTCGCTCTTTTTTGCAACATAAATATTTCCCTATTTTTTAGGTATGGAACAAACGGTTCATGCTCCAACAAACGATCGTCGTTTGGGGTATTAACATTTCAATCGGCTTATACATTTATATATTTGTCCCATGTAAATCATGGCCCATGGTATAGACTACCGTATTCCATTTCATTTTTTATAGGGCCCTAACTCGATCTCCTTCGGCACCGTGACTCCAAATTTTTTCGGGTAAGAATTAACGACTCTTTTTTCGCATTCCCTGGAGACAGAAAAAACCCTAAAATATTTTCCAAGTATTTTCCAATTTTTCAAACCTAACAAGTACATTTCTGCAGGCTCGCCTACTCGACCTACATGCCAAACAGCGAATTCATCATCACTGTTATCTGTTATTGTCTGCTAATTCGCAATCTCTATCGCATGCATACCGTACCCAATCGTATTGCCAGGCAAATGTTGATCGCCCAATTCTTAATCAATTTGCGTAAGTTTTCTGGTTATGTTCTTCTCGTTCGTCCGATAAACTACGCTTAACGGGGAGAGATAGACGGGGAGAGCGAGAAGGCGATTTGGAAAGAGAGAGAGAGAGAGAGAGAGAGAGAAAGATAAAGAAGAGAGAAAGAGAGAGACAAAGAGAGAGAGAAAGAGAGAGAGACAAAGAAGAGAGAGAGAGAGAGAGAGAGAGAGAGAGAGAGAAAGAGAGAGGCAGAGAGAGCGAGGGGGAGAGTGAGCAAGAAAGAGAAAAAAAAGAGAAAGAGAGAGAGAGAGAGAGAGAGAGAGAGAGAGAGAGAGAGAGAGGGAGTGAGAGAGGGGAGGGAGAGAGAGAAAGAGAGAAATAACGGCGGTAGAAACAACTTTAATCTCTTGTATATAAGGTATTTTTGAAAGTAAGTTTCTTACTATAATTTTCGATGCTCTATCCGATGGTAGGCTCGATACGGTAGAACCAGTCCTTATAAGGAAAGCCCCCCCCGTTAAGGAACGTTTACCACTCTTTTAATTTCCAGCAAAATGCATTGGCATGTTTTCAACAATATATTCCAACGTCCAAACGTTTTTTCTGCCCGAACTACTACCGGAAATGGACCTGAAACTCTTCTGGTTGCTTGGGTTTGTCAATTCCAAACAAATTGCAGTTTTTTAGAGTCCTCGGGACCACCGGCTATGGTATAAACGCTACTTTTGTAATCTTTGCATGCTTCCCGCAGGTGGTTTTTGAATTACTTTTTGATAAATTGCCACAGGCGCGTCGGCTGCTCTTCCAAAGTATTTTTGGGCGGCTTCGCAGCCATATGCAAGTGTTTTCAGTCTCCTCTGGTTCGCAAAATCCACTGCATCATTCCCGATAAATTGTTGTAAAATTAAAATAAAAGAATAAAAACGTTCAGAAAATTTATACTTTTAAAAAACTTTTTAAAAGAAGCCAATGAATAATAAAACGAGAACGGTTACAAAAGAAATTGCTACACGATAGAATAGCATTATAGAGTTATGTTTTTCATTTGGGATCACAGTATCTCCACGAGGAAAAATATTTTTGTAGATTTTTTGAGGACAATCGGGTGTTTCTACATAACCCGTTCTACTGAAAAAACTGCTTGAGCAAGAAGTAGGTTTGATAGAGAATATAAGAAATGGAGAGCACAACAGAGAGATCTAAAGACGCTTCCGGGATCAAATCAGCAACGAAAGAAGCAGTTTCCGGGTTGCAAAAGCCAAATACCCAAAAGAGGAAGCCGCCGAGAAAGGCCAGTTGGCAGAGCACGGTTACGGTAACTAGATAGAGGACGACAACGCGCATCGGTTCGACGACGTTCCCTTCACATTCAAGGTTGATCATGTAGAGGGCTAAGCAGGCACCTGTAATTTTTTGTAAGGTTTTTGTGTAAGGTCACTTTCAAAACGTCGAAAATGGTAATGTCGAAACTTCAGGTAATGAAAATTTCGGAATCTCGAAACGTCATATTGTCGAAAATCATAATTTCGAAATTTACAGGAAAATTTCTTGGAAAAACAGCCAATCCTCTGCAAAAAAACGGCTTATTGGCATTTCGACATTATGAAATTTCGGCATTATGAAATTTCGACATTATGTTTGTCGACATTACGAGAATAAATTTTTGTATAATTTTTTAACTCACCAGCACACAGTAAAAACCATTCAGCACGGTCATACAGCCCCTCACTCAGCGTCGCAATAAGAAAAATTCCTAAAATAAAGCAATTGAATTTCGAATTATGGAATATTTCATTTGATTGAAATAATATTATTTTCTGTACTTAATTTCGATTTATTTAAGTGCGTACCCAGGCTTTTATGACTGTGCCCATAATTGCTCCAGACGTAGCGCGAGAAGAAGGACAGGGTCAAGCCGCCGGAAAATAGGAAGGCGAGGGCCCAGAGATGGGCCAGGAAATGGAGCACGACCACGCGGATCTGAAATTTTGATGATAAGTACGGTACCCTACGCTTTTGTACGGTATTCATAGTACAGCATGATACTACTAACCTTCCATTTTCGTTCAGCTTTCGACACATATTCAAATCCAATTGATTCCCGTTGACTGTCTGAAAAGCATTATACCTGAATTAAAGGTCCGTTTATTTTTCTAGAGTAATAAAATATAGATTAATAGAGATAAAATAGATATAAGTTACATAAATAAAATAAAATACATAATAAATACCTTCCAAATCCACGCTATCCCCACCAATCGAGCCATATTGCCGCGAGAAACTGGAGCGGAATGCCATTTTGGGAGATGCTGGCATGAAGTGTTGGTTGCGCCACGAGGTCCATAGATTCCTAGCAGATGTTTATGGGGTGACCTTCCCGGCTGGGGGAACATTAATGGTAGATGATTTAAATAAGTTTTTATCGTCGCTAAATCGGAAATTCAACGGTCTTCCTTCACATAAATGAGGTTATGTAGTTGAAAAACTGTTTCAAAAAGAGGAAAAGCCCCACAAAGCTCGACTTTTAAGCTAGTAAATGCCCCTAAAGCTTCGCACCAAGTTTTTCAAAGCTCCAAATCGAAAATCCTTTGGTGTCCGAGGGTGTTTTTCTAGAAAAACAAGATTATTTGGCATAAGAATTTGTTTAAAAAGCGCAGAGAACTTCTGAAATGTTACAACAACCTGTACTTTTGTTCAAAAGTAAATTTCGAACCAAATACTCTTTCTATTCCGAATCAATCCTAAACACTGTAGTATTTAGCGAACTAGGTAATTAGTGGAAAAATCGCTAGCACACCTCCACACCTTTTTTGCGTGCATCGGAAAATAATTCGACTTCAAAAGTGAATATTTTAAAAGCAAAACTTCAAGTAATTGCAACCGAAGGAACGAAACAATCCCCAAAAGACTAGTATATTTGTAAGAATCTTTATCCGGGCAACGAAATCAACAGAAATCAAATTTAATGTGGCGAATATTGAGAAATCGGGAATATATAAAAAAAAATAAAATTTAATATCGAGAAATCGGCGGGAGAAAAGGGGGGGGGGGGTCATTTGTAGAGGAGAACGATGTGGCGGTGTAGGTTGGTGCAGGGTAGAGTCCTTCAGTGCGCATCACTTGCGACGGGTCACCTAAAAAGTATATATTATTTCGATTAAAAAGATAATGATACTTTGCAGTCAGCTGACCTATCACAAGATATACATTTTTTTTAGCATCTTACAAAGTTTTCGATAATAAATAAGCTCATATAAATTACAAAAATTCTCGCAAACGTTTGAATTTTGGCCGAAAATTTATGAAAAAAATGTTCTGAATTTCCAGCATTTTTAAAAATATAAATAATTATTATACCTTAGCAGAAGGTTTCGAGGTGGGAGAACACGCCTGCTGGTGGCGCTTGGTCGTCGGACGGGCCACCGTGTCCGCGCCGATAGCTAAAAAATTTTTTATAGGGTCAGAAAAATATAGAAAACGAAACCAAGGAACCCATTTTCACGATTAGGAGTTATCTATGAAAGCTCTAAACGAGACGAGGAGAACTCATCGCTATTCGTAATAGCGATTTTATTTTTGCTTTTCGACAATCTCATTTAAAAGTTATAGCCTTTTTTCCAAAAACTTTTAGGTACAAATTCTATCCGTTCCGCAATAAAATAGCTTTTTTTCAAAATAAAGTTTAAAATTTTTCTTTCCTAACTTTTCACAACTATTTTAAAGTAACAAAAAATATACCGGAACCAAGACTCGGGACGGCTTGAATCTGCGAGGAGAGCTGCTCGATTCTAAATAGGAGCATAAAACAGTAAGAGTAAAAGGCGCTTTTGCAATGCCGGGGAGGGGATTTTGAAAATACAGATACAGGTCCTGTTTCTAAACATTTTTTACTTATCTTAAACGTGAAAACAAACTTTACAAATTTTGATTACAAAAATACAGAACATATGGATTTTTCGACCAAAATTCGACTTTTTGAAAGTTTAAGATAGTTTTTTTAGTCAAAATTTGGCTTTATTTTACTAAAACATCATGAAAATACTTCGTATTCCTTTTTTTGCATTTTGCTAAAAACATGATTAAAACTTCCTATTAATTTACTAGGCATTTCTAAACTTAAACAAAAACAAATTATATCCCCCCCGATATTGCGCAAGCACTGCAAATTTCGAAAACGTACCGCTTCTCGATGGACTTGATGGGCTTGGCGTTCTTCTTGAGGGCCTTGTTGACCGTGGCCAGCCCCTTCTTGACGTTGGCCAGCTCCTTCTTGACGTTGGCCGTTTTCTCGTCGAGCTTGGCGATGGAGAGGGAGAAGTCGTCCCGAATGGCCTGCAGCTCGTTTTCGTTATCCTGGCGGTCTTGCTCGGCCTGGGACCTCACGTCCGCGATCTCGCGGCGCATAGTCCTCAGCTGAAAAAAGGGAACATTAGTCTCGTAAAGATTTCAAAAAACGTTAAAATTACGTTTTAAAGTTAGAAATGAGTTTACTAAAGTTTAAAAAAGCGAAAAATAATAAAATCTGCTCGAAAATATTGAGTTTCTAAGCTCATTTCGCTATATTCGAATTCTACGCAAAAAATCTAAGCAGCAAGGCCTAAACCCTGTGCCAAAAAAGCTAAATAACTTCAAAACCGTTCCAAAACACTACCTCTTCGGCTATCTGTTCGGGGCTGAGGGCGGCCATCTTCTGAAAAGGATAGGCAATCATAAAAAGAAATAAGCTAGGTGAAAGTGAATCGTAAAGAGTAGAATATAGGAACCAGCTTTTAGACCCCTAGGAGCAGCAAAAACGCGCAATTATCGATAAAAATAAGATTCCAAAGCGCAACACTTACGAATATCCGTCGGGAGTATTGCCACGTAGTCGTCCAAAATTGGAAATCGAGTCGCGAAAAACCTAAAAAAACGCTATTTTTTGCGCGTTTTTTCCAATTTAGACCTTTTGCATCTGTTTTGGTCTTTTCGATGTAGATACGACGTTTTGGCACATTTTCCCTGAATTTTTGGGTCGATAAAAGCGTTTTAGTGGATTTTTACACCCTTTTCTAGCCTGGTTTCAATTTTTCGCCGAATTTTACATCCTTTCAGCCGTAAGGGTTTTCTAGACGTCCTTTTGGCCCTTCAAAAACTATGTATGGCGTATTCTTTTGGATAGTTTTGCCAAATTTGGCGGTTCTTGGTATTCTTACTATGGAGGTATCTGAACTCGGCATCGAACTTTGAGAAGTCAGATACACCATTCGACGCGCCTTGTCGAGGGCATTCCAAATATGTAATAAAATGGTGAAATAAAAATGGTGAAATGTAATAAAAATTTATGAGCACTCAAATTCGACAAAATGGTGAAAAACAGTATCTTTGAGACCCTGTATCATCCCGCGGAATGGAATTTAGTCTAAACTGATTAGTGCTCCTTGTTCAACAAAGAAAGCCCTTTCAAATGAGCTATATCACATACGGCTGCCAAAAATTTCCACAAAAAATATTTTTGGAATGCCGTGTAAGGGTAGGGTTTGGCCAGCTTGCCGAAGACGTTTCGAGAATTTCGCGTATAGCCTATGTAAGATAGCTCATTCGAAAGGGAATTTTCTGCTGATGAAGATGTACTGTTCCATTTTTGACAAATTACATCCTTCGAATTCGTACAGAGCCTTAAAAGGGCGGTTTTTGTCGATTTTGCCAACTTTGATATAGAGAGCGTCCAATCCTGGTTTTGTTGCGTGAGGTTATTTTATCATCGCTGGTGCCTTTTAGGGGTCACACAGTCAAGAAAAACTTATTCCCGAGTTTGGAAATGCAAAAAGTAGGAACTGGTCAAAAAGCAAAAAATAAAAATCGTGAGTGGATCCGAACCCTGGTCGTACAGTTCAGAGACCCATGCGCACACCACTAGGCCACGGGACCGATGAACAGGGTGCGCTGGGAGGGGCTCATATCGAGCGGCGTTCTTCGATGCAAAAATTAAAATGTTCATAACTTTTTACGGTTATACGCTCTGGATGATTTTATTATATATTTGGAATCCCCTCGACAAGGCGCGTCGAATGGTGTATCTGACTTCTCAAAGTTCGATGCCGAGTTAAGATACCTCCCTAGTTAGACTCTAAAACCCGGAATTGGTACCCTTTTTTGCGAGTTTGATGCAGTGCTAGAGAATTTTTGAGCTTTTCGGACATTTTCCGGGCTACTGAAAACTGTTTTGTTCAAGTCTTACAGTGTTTGGAAGAATTTTAGCTCTTTTTCGATCGGATTATCTTTTTTGTGAATTTTCCGTTTTTTAAAAAAGGGGGGGGTAACGTATCATTGGGATATCATAAAAAACTATTTATCGGCATGTGGTAGGGGTGTAGGCTGCGCACTGCGGAACGATAATGGAAAAAGAGGATCAAAGAGCGAGTATCAACGGGATATGGCAGGGGATGGGCAGTAGATGAGGGAGGACATCATGCAACGCAGCCACGAGTTATCGAGCAGTTCGGGGGCGCGATGACGAAATGATGGTGCTGCTGCTACCGGTGGTGGAGAGAAGGGCGGTGCGCTCGTTTCGGCTGGCTTGGCGTTTTGCGTTTTAGAGGGAGCTGAGTAAAAAAACCTTTGAAGGGGCAATGACACCAAAAAGCTAAGAAGACCTAAGTCAAAGCCTAAGCCTAAGTCCACCTTAAGCCTAAACCTATATAAGCCAAGCCTAAGCCTACGCTTCTGAATAGTAAAAATGGTTTAGAAACATTTCCGCTATTGATATCAGAGTAATTCGGATTCTGAGTAAAAATTGCCCCGCCCCACCACCGATAAAGCAAAAGAATCAAAAACTTTTATTAAAGGTGTTTTTTGCATTATCGGAGCACCAACTTTTTCTAAGGTTTCAATTTGTTCACGGTTTTTGCTATTTCTAAACGTAAAAACCTGACAAAATTTTATTTAAAATGTTAAAAATACGATTTTTCGTCGAAAAAGGGCTGATTTTCGATCAAAATTCCGGAACAAAAAAAAACAAAAAAATGAAAAATGGCCAAAAAGGTAAATTTTAGAATTTTTGGAAATGTTTAAAATATTTTTTGTAACTTTCTAGCAAACGAACAGAAGGAAAAACATGGTTTTATATTATTAACAGGTAGGTATCGACGAAACACGAAAATGCAACGAAATTTGGAAATTCGCACTTAATATTTACTTTAATACAACCCCCAGCTTTTTCCAAAATACTGACAAAAGGTAAAGCGAGCGTCCTCGAAATCCAGCCGGTATGTCAGTTTATCAGTGACAACGATCAATCCACTCTCTCACACAGACACACACAACACATTCAATGTCACTTTCTTCCTCCCACAAATACCCACTGTCCAACCAAAAAAAATCGCCCATTTTTTATGAATCTCCAGTTTTCTTGGGCAATCTCTATACTGTCTCTAGCAGCCAATATCCAGATAATAGCACCACAAATTGTTATACCTTGTAAGTGACTTTATGGCTGCTTGAAGTTAGCCCATTTAGTTCTGGATTGGTCCGAAAGTCTCGAGCCTGTTCAAGTAGCTGATGTTCGACATGATCGAATAGATATCAACTGGCGAATTCCGGAAGAATTTGCCAATGCAACTGCTCGGCAAAGACTCATGGTTACTGACTTGAAAGGTGGACTAAAGTATTTGCTATTAGAATATGAAAATTATTACTATAGGGGGTCATAATATTAAAATTTACAATTTCGAAAAACAATATCAAGCTTTATACTGTAGAATTATATTCTTAAAATTGATAATAGCTAATTCACATTTATTTATACTAGACATATCTACATTTTAACATCATGAACATTCGACATCTTAAATTTTCGGTAAATTTTCGGCGTTTTGAATTGTCGGTGTTTTGACCTTTCAACGTCTTGAATTGTCGGTATTATAAAATTTTGATACTATGGACATTATGAGCATCTTAGAAATGTCGATATTTCGAAAATTAAACCGATTAACAAGCGAATTTAAGCGAATCTTATCCCAAGTTTCCAGAAAACAATCGAAAATCTCGGGCCTTTCAAGTCGATGGAGCCACCCGAAATTTCACATTTCATGGTCTACAAGGGAATACAACATATAGAGTCAGTGTTGAGGCATTTAGGTAATTATAAAATTAGCATAGCCAACTTCTGCATTCTGATATTTTTCAGTTCTGAAGGAACCAGCCTATGGTATAAAAGTGATATGACGCGTACCTCGCTCGCTGGTATTTAAAACCAATTTTTAAAAACATTGAAATCAGCACTCGACTGGCTGCCTCCACCCCTCGAATTGGCGGTAGTATCCAAATCGAACGATTCTTTGGAGATCACTTGGTCTCCACCGGATATGTCTGCTTCTCAGCATCATATCGTCATCAACCAATATTTTGTAAGCACCAGTTGTCTCACCCAAACCTCAGACTAGATCAATATCTACGAATTCTACCCTGAGACGCAGACCTTTACAAAGAAGGTGAGCACCAGTATTGCCATCCCGAAGACGTCGTATTTGGCGACGAGGCTGAACCCGGGAGCTGTATACAATGTTACATTACAGGTAGAAAAATTGGATGCTATATGATACAAGCTTTAGGCTGGGACTACATTTGGATACGGTAGTGCAGCGTGGACGGCTACAAATACACTGGTACCCGGATTGGCCTATATTCTGAAGCAAAAGGTATTTAGAGTAAAGGGTACTGTGCTATTAGCGTGGGGACTAAATTTTTTCACAGTAATCCCGTACGGTTACAAAAAATATAAATAAATCATTTTTGGAGCATTTTACACCGTTTTGGATTTAAATAGCTCATAAAAACATTTAAAATTTCGTATCTTTCTGATTTTTCGTAAAATTTTGAACAACAATGTCTAAGTGATTCTTGTAACTTTTTTAGCAATCAAAAACAACGAAAAACGTCATAAAAATACAGTATTTATCATGAACAGATAGCCATAGATGGCAAAAAATTAGTCCCCCCGCTAACAACACAGTACCGAGTACCATTATATTCAGGCTCGCACCCCAAATTCACTAACTGTTGCCTGGCCGTCAGCCTGGATGGCCACCCCGAATGCAAAATTTACGGTAAGCGGAAATCGACTGTTTAGTGAATAACTATTTTTAGATTCTAGCCAAGACAGTGCATTCAAACGAGCGAGTCCAGAAGGAAATTATGGAAGCCGGTTTCATCGAGGCCGGGCGGAACAGCGAATTTCAGCTAAAAAATCTGGCGCCCGGAAGCACCTATAATGTGACCCTGGTGACGGCTATGGAGGTGGGCTTAATCGCAATTAAAGAATTAAATGCATAAAATAAATTATACAAATTTATTTCAGGAACTTTTTTCAGCAAGACAAATCAAAAGGAAAATGGTTGAAACCCGGGCAAATGAAGAGCACATGGGGCATCTTTTCGACGTTGGTTCAAGGTCATAATTTCACATCCTAAAATTTTACAGGGCAACACTGCTATACCTTTAAAAATTACAAAAGATTCCTAATCTACCGTTTCCAGGTGAATACACAATTCCGGAAGCTCGTGTAGCCTCTGAAACCGATACGGCCGCCTCGATTGTCTTCCAACCACTCACTGTTGCTAGTAATATTGTTTACCAGGTAATCTACGCCTAACCTAACAAGGGAAGTGCACGACCGGCCCACGAGAAATCGACACGTGACATAGTGGATCTGATAGAATCAGACACGGGGATTTCGAATCTGTAATCAGAATTTGCTAAATAAAACGGAGAAAAAAGTTATGAAGCTTCAAAGTTGGTAAAATCGCCCAAAATCGGACCTTTATGGGCCTGTAAAGGCCCGGGGAATGGAAATTTGCCACAACCCATTAGTGCATCTTGTTCAGCAGAAAAAGCGCTTTCGAATGAGCTATCTTACTTCAAGCTTACAATGATTTCGCAGAAATCTCTTCTATGAACTTGACAGGCCATACCCTTGCCCGTGAATCCAAAAAAACTTTTTTCAGTAAATTGTTTGCAAATGGTACGTCCTACAGCTCATTAGAAAGCGCTTTTTCTGCTGAACAAGATGCACTAATTCTTTTCTCCTCAATTCCGTTCCCCCGGTTTCTACGGGCCCTTAAAGGTACCTATTTTGGCGATTAA
The DNA here is from genome assembly GCA_038088335.1 of Mesorhabditis sp. LJ9110. NCBI lineage: Eukaryota > Metazoa > Nematoda > Chromadorea > Rhabditida > Rhabditidae > Mesorhabditis > Mesorhabditis sp. LJ9110. The sequence continues at coordinate 24,422 of JBBGBA010000251.1, read as the reverse complement.
TTAACTTAACATTAACTTTTTTCTCCGTTTTATTTAGCAAATTCTGATTACAGATTCGGAATCCCCGTGTCCGATTCTATCAGATGCACTATGTCTCGTGTCGATTTCTCGTGGGCCGGTCGTGCACTTCCCTTGTAAGCATAAGCCTAATAAGCCGAAGCTTAGGCCCAAGCTAAGCCTAAGCTAAACCTAAGCTAAGCCGAAGCTAAACCTAAGCCTAATATAAGCCTAAGCTAGGGCTAAGCCGATGTCTAAGCCTAAGCCTAAGTCTATGCCAAAGCATAATTCTAGCTACGCTACGCTACAATCGACCAACATTCCGATGATCCGATTATTGAAACACGCGAATTGAAGGACGAAGATTTAAGGTTCCACCTAGCCCTAAAAATACAAAAAATTCTGTAGATGTCCAAAATTCGGATGCGAATGGAAGTGCTTTTTGTTTTTCAACCTTAAACGACGACCGAGGAATATACATTTTCTGTGCGCGCAAAAGTCGATGGTGTCTGGAATAAATGGAGTCCGATACTAAGACGGTAATATTGCGGAGTAGAATTTATAAAGTAATTAAATACGTATATAATAGAAAATCCGTATTGCAGACAATGGAACCTATTGGAAAGACCGTGCTCTATCAACCCACCAAGCGTCTTTGTGGAGTTTATCGGAAACGCCGAGCACCAACGAATTCTCGAATTAAAATCGGCGATTCGGGTCGATTTGCAGCAACATGATACTTGGTATATTTAAAGCAAGAATACGAAGTAGATAAATAATACCAAGAAAGGTACTGGGCTGTTAGCGGGGGGGCTTTAGCGGAGAAAAATAATTTTTGAAAGTAATCACGCACGGCATTAAAACTAAATGTTAATCGTTTTTATAGCATTATACATCGTTTTTAAAAATACATAAAACGTTTTATAAAAATATCCGAACACTTTTTGGTAAAAAAGTATGAAAATGACCATAAGAGGTCCAAATTTTCGAATTTTAAAAAAATTCAAATGTTTTTTGTAACCGTCTGACAATCGAAGACTTCGAAAAACATAATAAAATGCACTATTTATTTTTAACAGGTTGGTATAGACGGAAAAGTAAATTTGGTCCCCCCTGCTAACAGTCCAGTACCCAGAGAAACCTAGGCGTTACCTCGTTGTTATCGATAGCAGAACGGCAAATATTGCAACAATGGATCTAACGAAATTAGCCGACAAGGTGCATTTTAATTTCTAAATTACATCCTATAAATCCTATATCAAAATTACAGGTAACAGCGGATTACGATCATATTCCATATTACATCACCGCTTCTCTAACACCCGAGGAAGTGGAAGAAGTTGCTGAATTTCGGTAGAGATCGATATATCAATTTTCTAAAGCTTTTCAGACTTGGGGACGGTCGAGTGTACGGTGGATACCTGAATTACCCGCTCGAAAATGCCGATGCTAATCCACAGTACACGCTGATACCTATGAGCCAACAAGAAAATGAGATTATGGAGCCGAGACTGAGGAGTTGCGGTTTTACTGAACAGGGTATGTTTGTTGTGTCGGTTCGTTGCCTTTCCGTCTATACTATCAACCGTTCATACCATAAAAAGTATTTTTATATTGTTTTTAGTCGTTTTTGATTGCTACAAACTTAAAAAATAGATGAAAAAAATTCAAAATTCGAAAATTTGACCTTTTTTCGTCATTTTCATATATTTCATTTTCATTTATGAACTGTAGCAAAAACACTTTAAAACTAACGTTTCGTTAAAGGCGGGCAGGATTACTTGGAAAAACTTGGTTCCCCCTGCTAAACCCTCCCCCCGCTAACAGTCCAGTACCCTCTGAAAATGAAGAATTTTAAAACACTGAAACTGACGTATTTTACAAACCACTTTAAGGTCCATCCCTTGAAATCGCTAAGAAAAATTAAAAATTAGACCCATTTTTCTACTGACTCGAAAACTACTTTAGCTAACAAGCTTTAAATCACGATTTTCGTTATCTAGACTCTAATATACCTCTAGTCCAATTTTTGGGACCAATTGGACGTAAGGTGACGAAATGACAAGGGTGTACTTTTTTTGAGAGCTCTGCATTTGGGGGTGACATGTTTGGGAATGCAGTTGACCGGAGAGCGAATGTCCATTTGGACATAGCCGCCCCGAGACCACCAACATCGAACGAACGGGGTGGCCGCTGCGTTGGTCCTCGAGAACGCATCCGGTTTCGCAAAAAAAAAGTTGTAGCGAGGCTAAAGAAAAACACTAATGAAATCAAAACAACAAAATTAAACTTTTTCACGCGTCACAAAAGGCTCGATATTTTTTTAGCAATAAACAAACTTTATTTTCCATTTTTTATGAATGCCGCCCCTAGTATCACATGAAAATGAGCCGACAAATTATCCTTAGCAAAATTTGGTACTAGACTGTTAGCGGGGGGGGGGGGTCTTTTAAAAGGCGGGACTAACTTTTCCCATTAATCATGTACGGTCCTATGATAGAATATAAACCATTGTTATAGCATTTTATACGGTTTAGGCATATAAAAAATATCATCCAAAATTACAAACATCTTTGACGTTTTGCCCAAAAAAAAAGTCAAAATTTCGAATTTTCAAAAACTTGCAAGTATATTTTGTAACTTCTAGCAATAAAACTACGAAAAACATTATAAAATACACTATTTATTATTAACAGGGGATAAACAAGGAAAAACAAAAATTAGTGCCTCCCCCGCTAAGAGTCCAGTACCGACCATACAATCTAGGTGTCTTCGAATGCGATATGGGCCTAATCGAAATTGTCTCCTACATTCCTGATTGGATGAAAGCCACCATCGCCGTCATTATTGCCCTTGCCGTAGCCTCTTGCTGTTGCTGCTATCTCTGCTGCATGTGGAAAAATCGACAAAGTTTGCCCTCACACCCCCCGAAAACCTATACCCAATCAACCACAGGTAATCGCTCGAAAACGAGAGAATCCTCCCTCCTCTACTACCGTAACAACAGCCCGCATCACAGCTTGGCCACCCAAGAATACAGGCACCGTCATTTTTCTGATATTTTTGACCAAAATTTCAAAATTTCAAAAATACGTGCTTTTTCTATCGAAAAAAGCTTTATAAAATGCTGTAAAAACGGTTGAGTTCTTTATAAAAATCCGGGGTTTTTTGCAGGAGGGTCGAACAACGCGAATTTTCCGTCGGCGATACCGAATCGAGACGATTATTTCGAATTACGGATTATTGCGAATAAAACGTGCCGGTGTTAACGCCTCATAAAAGTACAACATTTTTACAAAACGCCACCAGAAACGCATTAATTTTTCCCCTACTGGGCTGTTAGCAGGGGGAAACTAATTTTCGTTTTCATCTATCTAGAATGATAAGAATACATAATTTTTTATGATGTTTACCGTAGTTTTCATTGCTAAACAGCAGGCGCGTAGGAGGGGGAGGGAGGGGGCATTCCCTCCCGAAATCCGGTGTTCCCGAAACACGTAAGGGTCCCCTTATGATTTTTATAATTCGCAAATTTTTTCGAAAAAATTTCTCTCGCTGCCCCCTCCGAAATGTTGCTGCCCCTCCCGAAATTGGGGATCAGCTACGCCCCTGCTAAACAGTGATAAAAAAGTTCAAAACAGTTTTGAAAGTCGAAAATCTCAACCTGTTTTGGTTTCTTAAATTTTGGACCAAAAGATTAAAAACTAATTTTATGTGCTGTAATTTTAGTTTTCTATTGAAAATTTTTATTCCGTCAGCTCTGAAATATCGTTTTCCAGCCTCGAAGGCCAGCCTTGCCGGGCGAATTTGCGAAAACAGAGCCGGGTGGTTATTGCAGGATGATCAAAGGTTCTTTTTTTCTCTGTTTAGTTCTTATTTTACTACTAAAGGATTCAGCTGACCATTGTAGAGTAAGCTTATTAATTGTTGTTAGAATTGGACAGATGTAGGATTAGTGATAGTCGTCCGTCCGTCACTTCTAAAACGCGCCCCGCAGCCTACCATGGTTCTTGAAATAAAACCACATATCTAAATAGATTTTTTAGTTTTCTAGTGCAAATTGTTATCCCTTCAGCTCTGAAAGATGGTTTTTCAGCCTCGAAAGTCCAGCCTCGGGCGAACCTGCGAAAAAAACCTAGAGGTTATTGCAGGATTGCAGCAACGTTTTTGTTATGTTTTACTGCTAAAAAGCTTAAGTTGAGAATTGTAGAGAAGGCTTTTTATCTATTTTTCGAATTGTACAGATGTAGTATTCGCGATAGTCGGCCATCCGTCACTTCTAAAACGCGCCCCGGAATTCAATCCCGCCGCGAACCCCCAAATATACCGTAAACTTTCACCGGAGCGGTGCCATTTCGCCTTTTTCGCCCAAGAGGCCCAGGAATGAAAGGTACCGTTTCAGACCTATTTTGTCCATCCGCGTTTTTTAGAAGCGTTTCTTACCTAACGATTTTAGTTTTTCGAGTTTAAATATAGTTAAAAAACTTTTAAAAACATTCTAGAAACATTTGGTATTTGATTTTCTGGTACTTATCAAGTTGGGGGGGGGGCGCTTTGGTTTTCGACTTTTTGAGTCTTTCTAGGCTAGTTTTTTTGTGCTGATCTCCGATATAACAAAATCAGAGTAGTAAAACACAATTATTTAAACGTTTTTAAGATTTAGAGATGCTTACACCCAATTTGAGCCTAAAAATAAGGCTTCGTGCCACCCGGGCCTAGTCGCTTCGGATCGGTGCGAGCTCGTACGGGTTTCGAAATCGGGCGCCCGAGCAGCGCGAAGCGCCCAGGGGCCCGATTTCGGAAGGATGGAGCGGCAGCCCATCCGAAGCGACGGCCCACCTTGCCTGACAATGTGGCAAGCCTAAAATTGTGCATAAGTACACCTTTTATTAATAAATTTTTAGACTGTTTTTCTGGATAAACCAACCGTTTCGCATGCTGTTGCGACTCTATTCGCACTCAGCGTAAAAAACTACCCTAGTAAGAGTCGAAAAAGCGATAAAAAAGTGTCTCCTAATAGGTACCCAAAGTGGCCCCCCCCAACTTGATAAGTACCAGAAAACATATTGAAAGAAAAGGAAACACATTTTGAAAACAATATAAGAAAAAGGCTCTGAATTCCCCCGCGAATACTCAAGAATCGTTTCCATTTACCCAAATTTTCGTTTATATATATAAAAGTCATTCTCTTCTTCTGCTTTTTCTGCATTCTCCTTTTACCCGGTCTTTATCTCTGATTTTTCAGTGCTCGAAATCTTGCCCAAAGCACCAGCCCGCTCAACCACGCCGACTATGAAGCCGGAGCTTGGTAATCATTTCTTGTTTTCATCAAACTTTCCGTTTTCTAGATAATGTTTCGCATGCACCAACGCCTGCGCCGCGGAAGCGAGGCCGCCCTCCAAAAACTGACAAGGTATTGCTGAACTTCGAGTTATCAAATTTTGGTTTAGGCATGCAAGCAGACCAAACGGGAACCGAAGGATCGGTCGCTCCGGGTCGCCGATTCCCCGTCCTCTGGGTCGGGCACCGAAGAACCGACTGAAACTTCGTCCAACATCATGACCCAAAGATGTGCGTTTTGATTTTTAAAAGCTCGAGAAGTTTTGGGGCGCGTCAAGCTTCCCAGACGATATTTCTTTTTAGCGACACGCGAGCTCCGCCCGATCGTCGATATCGAGCTGCCGGAGTTCGACTGGCGTGGCCCCAGGGAAGATCAATATCCAGATAAAGGTAAACTAAAAGTTATTGAATGACCCGACTGTTTTATTTCAGATTCGCAGCTGTGCATCGATCCACGCGACTTCCAGCAAACCGTGCGACCCCTTCCGGAATTCAAGCTTAAACGAGGTTCGAATTATTAGGCTCCCTTTTTTCATGGTCAATTCAGGATTCGCGCAAAATGCAATTTTGGATGCTGAGGAGGATAAACGCCAGGCTCGTCGCCAAGAAACGGAGAAAGAGAAAGAAGAAGAAGAGTATGCGGCATTGCAAAAAGGTTGGTAGATTTTGAACATTAGCGGGCTGACGTTTCAAGGGTTAAATCTATACTCCGTAATCCTCTTTTTTTTAGAGATAGCCGATGAGAAAGAAGCATTCAGTCGCAAGGTCGCTCGAATCCTGCAACAAATGGTGCGCGTCAACGCCAGGCGATAGGTGGGGGTTTTACATATTTTTGAGTTTATAATGCTTAGTGGATCAAATCGTCTATAATCCATTTTTTTCAGGCATCTCGTCTCAGGCTCGACGGCGGCACCGCATAGCTCTACAACGTCTAAAAACCTAGCCCTAAAATTCCCCAGCTTTAACCTCATAACCTATTGTGTTTCTCTTATTTTTACCTGTGTCTGTGACTTTTAAAATTATCCCGAATGTTCTAGAATTATTCTCTCACCACTTCCTGTAACATTTGGGGTCTCCGAAAAGTGATACTAATCCTTGTTCTGGTGAATTAGAATAAACATATTGCTGTGAATATCTTTTGATTCAACGTTGCGGCTTTTCTAGGCATTTTTATTTTTGCGCAAAAGAGTTGCACATTAGGTCACACTTTGCAAGCAGGCAATATACATTTAGACGATGTAAACGATATATACCCATTTGGTCGGCCCGTCGTGTTGCTGACATCCAATTTGAGGGGGGAGGGAGAGAACACTACTGCATTTTATAATGTTTCAGTTATAAAACTTTCAGTTATAAATCTGCTAAACAGTTATAAAAAATTCAAAACATTTTGGAAAATTCGAAAATTTCGACTCGTAAATTTTGGATTAAAAAGTATCTAAATATCTAAAAACCGTGCAAAATGGTATAAAAGTTGTTTATATTTGACTATAGGGCCGTACAGATAGGCTGTTAACAAGACAGTACCAATTTCGCACGTAAATAACCAAATTTTTTTAAATCCTTGAAGCCGGTTCCATCAAATTAGCTGGGAGCGTTTCGTGGCTTTTCACCTTTTAGTCGCTTCTTTTCCCCGCAATTCCCTCCTTAGAAAAAAAGCTATTTTTGACCATGGCTCCGTTTTCTTTTCTCTTCGGATAGAGTCGCCCCCTTTCCTGCCGTCCTGGCGGCGGTCGGCCCATTTCCCATACGTAACCGAATAGCTAAATTTTTTTACTTTTGAATTGAAAATTACTATCGCATTAGCTTTGAAATCACGTTTCCAGCCTCGAAAGTCCAGCCTGGCCGGACGAACCTGCAAAAAAAGAACATGGAAGTTATTGCAGTATCGCAGCAACGTTGTTGTTAGATTTTAGTGATAAAAACCTTCATCTGAGAAATGTAGAGCAGGCTTTTTAATTAGTTTTAGAATTGTACAGATGTAGGATTAGTGGTAGTCGTCCGTCCGTCGCTTCTTAAACGCGCCCCGCATCCTACGATGACCCTTGAAATGAAAGCGCGCGGAATCTCCTTTCATTTTTGTTTCCCCACGACTTTTCTTTCGTTTCTCCTAATATTTTTTGCTTTCTTTTAGTTTTACGCGAACCTTTTGTATTTTGTATTATAGGCGATGATTGTCAAAGACTTGGGTGCTATCGAGGCGATGCTCAACAGCAAGGATCCGCCTTTGCAGGCGACCGCATTCAGCAAGCTGGTGGAGCAATTCGAAGGCGCCAAGGACGATGATGGTAGAATTAGGGTAAGGCATTTTTTTTATCCAGTATGCGGCGTTTGCAAATGAAATCTGCGCAAATTATTTTTAAACGTTTTTTTTAGGAACAGACTGGTGCCTTGTTTTGGCGATGCTTCAATGGCTTCGGGCCATTCGTCGCTAGGCTTGCGAATAAGGTGAGTTCCCACGCTTTGTAAAGTTTCAATCTTTTTTTAGTATATAACAACCCGTGTGGCGGCAAAGAAATTAACTCTGGAAAGTGTGAGAATGGCCTTACGGGTGCGTTTTCTTGAGAACGATCTAGTTTTTTTTTCTTTCAGCCCCAACGCAACAAATCTCCGGAAGATGTTATGATTGCATATTACCTTCTTCTGGATGAGGCGAACATATCCGGGTTGGTTCGCCACCGCAGCTCACTATTGTTTAATTTAGCACGCTGGATGCGCTCTGGGAGACTCGAACAGATGATGTACAGTTCGGTGAATTGGTGGTGGCTCACTTTGCACCCGAGAGAATCACGAGGTGATCTTTTTCTGACAGATCCTCTTGCACAAAAATTTTAGCGAGCGGGCTGCCATCGAGGTGATGAACATTCTGCGATCCAAAAAGCTACGCCACGATTACCGTTTGATGGTAGCGGAGAATCTAATCGAAGCCCAAATTCTGTCACCGGAGAAGAAGTTTTTCCTGCTGTACAACAAGTGTGTTTTGATTTGCACCCGCCAACTCATTTTTAGTGTTCCGAAAAAGTGGCTCCTGAAGAAATTGCCAGGCAGCAACCTTATGCTTCATTTCCTTTCGGATTTGCCAGAATTTGGTTGGTTTTTTATTTAAACTAACTCTGCTTTTAAGGTGGGCTGTCGGCCGAGCTGTTTACAAGCCCAAAATACATGCTGTCATTCTCAGGAAATTTCTTCGGGAATGACCATCTTGTGGAAAAAGGTAATTTGTTTCGAGCTATGAAAATATTTTATTTTAGCGGTGCCCCACCCATGCAATTTGCCTGCCCTCGCGGGAGTTATGGCGGCTAACGGCATAACGGTTCTGTGCGCCAACCGCGATGTCTTTGAAAAGGTCTAAGCCTTGGAGATGTTAAGAAAAACGATCTGGTTTTAGGCTCTGCGTCTCGTCGAGAAATTGAAAGGATGGCAGCACCGTTTTCTAACGGAACCCAAGGATGCCGGACACTTGACAGACTTTGAATACTACGAAGAACTTATTAAAGATGGAGCAAGCCTGCAAGAATATTGTAAGGAGCTTGATTTTCACGATTTCATTGCTTTTTAGTTACATCTTTGGTTGAAGTTTCCGGGCCAAACTTTTCATTGAAGACTGTCGGGCTGATGTTTGGACTTTTTGCGAAAAGCACCAGCGAGCAGATTTCTAAAGGATTCGGAGTTTTGGTCAGAATTGCGGCTGCCCGACCGGAGTTGGTGGGTGTTTTTGTGTGACCGTTTATAACGTGTTTTCTAGTCGACGACGCTCGTCTATTCATTGATGACCATGCACACCAGTCCCTATTTCGAATACAGTGATTCGGAGCTGTTTTCAACGTTGGCAGAGATCCTGGTCGCAACGAAAAATCGGGTGAGACTTTGGATTCTGAATATCCGATGACAACTTTTGGTTGTACGGTTTTAAATTTTTTTTCAGGCGCTGCTCACAACGGTTCTCGGATTTTTGAAGCTGCATTTGCAGCGTGATCCTTCAGACCCAGCTAAGGTCCTTCAGCCTGTCCGCACTTTGTTTGCTGGATTTTCAAGTATGCGGCTGTTAACCTTTAATCTTTACTTTTTGCAGATATTTACGATCTCGTCAAGGGTTTTTGTATCCCCGCTGCAGACGACCCCCTAATTTTGGGCAACGCGAAGCTTGAGTTGGCTGCTGTAATTTGTGACGAGATGTTGGTTTTTGTTGTTTTTAGTTTTACTTACTGCTTTAGCGAGCTGCCGAAAGAAATCGAAGATTTTATCGACACACAGATGCGGGATCCCGATGAATACCTCCCAGCCGTCATTCACATCATCAACGTGTTGTGTTTGACCGGGGTGGGTGTGTCAGACATTTGTTGTCTTCGTTTTATTTTACGTTGCTTAAACTATCAAATATATGAATTCTTTAGGAATATTCTGCACATGACTTCGTACGCATACTGCGCGGTCATTGCAAGGATGATGATGTGCATGCGTTGAAGGAATACATTAAGCTATTCCGAAATGAGGAGGTATTTGAGGTGCTTTTGGTGCAACTTTTTTTCCAGATAACGGTGGCGAAAATTGATCGCAGGACGGAAGAATATAACATCGCACGGGTAAGCCAATAGCCTTTGATGCGAATTCTTTTTTTAGACTTTCACCCATTCAGTGGCTCTCCCACAGTTGTTTGAGTTTATTCTTCATGATGATATGATCATCCGAGACACGGCATATGATGGTAGGATAATCGGCCTGAAACCATTAACTTATTTCGTTTTAGCGCTTTCTGTCTTTTCGCCCTCCGATATCAACGAGTTCGTGACCAATCTCGAAGGCCCGACTCCACAAGATATGCTAAAAGAGGTAGATAGCCTTCCTTGTTTTTTTATCCATCGTCCTTCTAGACTCACATCCGGCTCCTCGATATGATTGAACAATGTGACGGTTCCGACGCCACCAGCATGCCAGGTTACCGTAACTAACCTAGCTTCGAATGCTTCTACAGGCCGTCTCCGCTTCCTGCATAAAATGGTAGCAGGCGAATTGGAGGAATTATCTCGCCAATTGTATTCTGTTAGGTAAAAGTCCATGATTTACGCATGAATTGGTTTTAGCTTAACACAACCGGATCCTCTTCTGAAGTCAGCAAAGTCTATCTGGGAGACGGCGAAGGTACTGTTTTACTGAGTTTTAATAATAACATTTTTTATTATTAAAATTACCTCGTTCAGGGACCGATGGATGAACGATGGCTGGGCCTCTTCCCGTGTTACATCATGTCCGCATCCGAATCCACAAAACCGGCCACAGCAACCAGAAATTTATACAATGCCTTGATATCGGTTTGAAGTTTGATTTTTTTTTAATTACCTTGGCCAGGTCGAGCTTTCCGCTGACACACTCTCTTGCCGACATTTCCTGCAATATATAGCGCCGTGGAGAGCATTTATCGAAACCTGCTTCATTGCTGTACATAAGATTGGCACCACGCAATTGAGGTACGCATTTACTTTATCTGACGGCTACAGTATTTGTAGGGCACGCGATACGGTGTGCGAAGTCTTGAAGAGAGCCTTGCTTGAAGTCGAGGAGTCTTTGGACAAAGTGTGCCTCTCGCTGTTGTACTTGGCTCTTCGCGTACAGGACGTGAATGAGGTCTGATTCATTCGATTAATATTTAAAAGTCAATATTTTAGAAGAACGCGTCGTTGCCGTTCGAGGCTTGGCTCCCGAAAGTTGTCGCGTTTTTGGCGATGGTCGCAGACCCAGAATACCAACCCAAGACGCTACCGATTTTCCAATGCGACGTGGTGAATTCATATTGACTGTTGTTAACCGTTTTCAGACCCGTACGGACTCGGCGCAAAAGATGGCAACGCTGGCTCTTATTTTGCTATCGAAGCAGACAGACACTGGTGCCTTTGATCCGTATTCCGGCTTACAGCTCGATACACTTCCGAAATACGGTGTGGTGGCCGTCGAACTCCAGATGCTTGAGGTTTGGCTTTCAGTTAATGATGATACCTGAATAGGAGGCCTCTACCGATTTGCTGAGCCTTGGTCCACCATTGAACGCCCACGAGTACAGACTCCTCGGTAAAAACCCGTTGTTATTGATTAAATTCTGGCTTTAGAGTATGGTCTGGGCAAGTCGAGACTCTATATCGAAGCAATGGCCACAACTCGCGTCTTAGAAGCGCCAAAATCTATTTCGGAACAGGATTCCATCATTCAGGTACTTGTGATCTTTTATTTTCTGTTTAGTTAGTATTAATTGTTTAGAAAGCCATCAACCTGTCCTGTATGGACACCCTTGATTTCCTTAAAGGAGTCGAAGATTTCAAGGCTATGATTGCAAATTCTATCAGCTCGTCTGATGATCAAGTGCAAGAGATGATCTTTAAAGGTAAAGGATAAGTAAACTTTCCTAAATGAATCTTTCAGCCCTGTCCTTGTATTCGCTCTCGAGGTATATCCGTTCCCGTGATCGCGGACCTGAAGACTACAAGAATTTGCCCTCCGGATCGTTGATCCGCGAGGTTGAAGCTAGGCTACGGTACGTTTTCTTACCTCGTTTTTCCATCTCGTTCAGGAAAGGCGCGAAGAAACCGGAGCTGCTGGTTCGATCATTTCTTGATCAAAAAAGAACTGATGAGTAAGAGTCTTTCATTTTTAGAATGCATTGTCGTTTTTAGACGTGGCATGCCACCGCTTAGCATTGCATACATGCTGAAAAGCGAGCTAGCGAAGACACCAAGCGGCTGGACAGTTTTATTTGACCTCGCAATGTCTCAACACCAACCTGTGGTAGGCATCATTGAACTTTCCTTCACGATTTTTCAGGCGTTGGCAACCTTGATCGAAATGAGTGCCGACATCGATTCTGCTACCAAGTATGCAGCGTATTGCAAATGCCTTCCGAAGCTCCTGATGCTACTCGAAAGGGGTTACGCAATGACCATGGTATATTTTTTCCTCGGTATGGTGAATTGCGTGCGCTTTTAGCTGAAGGAGCTTGTGACCGCGGCCGAAGAGGGTCATTCCACTGCTGCACGAATCAAGCAGGCGCTCGAGGACCTTCCCAACAAGACGGTGATATTGTAGGCCCTTTTCAACTGGACATTTTAGGGACTTTGCAAGATTCTTGAGAAAATGATGACTGTTCCCCAGAACAGCCGCTCCTTTTTTGATGGGACGATTTCGTGCTGCGTCCCAAATGTCGATCCCATCGCATTTAAGGATAAGCTCCAAATTCCGTACGTTTTCTCTCTTGGTTTTACATTTTCATTTAGCACATTTGCTGCATTTATCAGCTGCTACAATACGACTAACATCGCTATCTCGGAGATAGCGATGTCTTTGTTGCATGCCGACTATGGGCAAAGGTATTTAAATAAGACTGCATACATATTTTTTAGTTGCACGATTTCGTGCATAATTGGACATGCCGCTGGACGTATGTCCAGTTCGGCGCACCTCCAGTCGCTTTTTGCGGCTTTAACGAATTGGAATAAGCTCAAAGAAATGGCTGTGGATCAGGTGAAAAATTTTCCTTTATCTTTGAAGATGTTTTTAGGCGATTGGCGCTGCTTGCCACTTGCTTTTCCCGTTCATCCTCTCGTTCCCCTTTGATTTGCCGTTTAACTTTCTGGGATCCAATGACGTTCTGACGGTTAGTCTTTTTTTAATATATGGTTAGCTCTGTTCCAGTTTGAGCTAATGGGAAAACGTATCTTCACTCACCTACGCTCGGTCGTACAACACCCCGAGTACTCGGACCTTGCTCCCTCGGTATTATTTCCACCCTTACCATGTTAATTTTAATTTAGCTAACTGCCTTCTTCTTTGCACTGGCAAAGGCGCCACGAGGCGAAGATGAGTCAACGCTGATGGACGAAAAGCTGGCAACGGGTGTGTACTTCAAACCTATTTTTTTTTTATGCAATCGTGCGGGCTTTATTAAAGAGCTTTTTCAGACATCGGCTACTTCCTGCTTGGGGCGGGCCCCGGAATGTCTACGATCCCAGAATAATGAGATTATTTTGTTTTTGTTTGTTTACTTTTCGTTGTTGTTGTTATTACTGATTGTTAATTCTTGTTACTAGTCCGTGTCGTTCTTTTTTTTTAATCGTTAGTTTATAACAATAAAAGGCCTCTTGGCCGGAAAAATCTCGGTGCAGTGCATTGAATGGATTTTCAACAATGAATGCATGTATTTCAATCAGAGATCTAGTAATATAATTGCCAAGGACGGCGGTGGCGTCTTTTTAGATAGTGATGGGAAGATTTTCGGGATGGTAGTGAAGTATTACTTGCCGGGTCGGAACCCCATACCACCGCTTCCTCCAGCTAATTCAGCAACTAGCCCCTCCATTTGGAGCGATTCGAGTTCCCGACGGCGGCGACTCACTGAAAAGTTTGCTTGAGTTATGTTTTTTTGCGATTATCAAATTTTTAGAGTGCTTTATAAAATTTAGAAACATAGCGCGTGAATGGATGAATCATCGAATTTATGCTAACTGTTGCTAGCGAAAGTTTCTCTGCGACCTCCTCTGAACACCCTGCGCTTCAACATTTCCTTGCACCCATGCCGTACAACCTTGACCGTCATTTGTTTTGGAGCGGAATTGTATTTTGTGTGCCAGTGGGATACTGAAAATTTGGAGGGTTTGGGAATTTCGAAAGGAGAAATTGAAACTGAAAACGAAAGACAACTCTGCGACAACTTCACAAAGAACGTAGTGGAACGACAAATAATATTCAGTACCCCTACCTTGGATATACGCGGGTTTTTTTTTGATATTTTGATAGCTTCTTGTTGTCCCTTGATTCAAAACCCACCTTTTTGCATCAAATCATCAAGCGGGGCAGCCATCGTGAACAACGCCAGGCATCCGACCAACACCAGCAACAACGCCAAGCTTTTTTGGAGACCCATCGATGTAAAATTTGTCTAAAATTTCACAAAATAAGTTATTTTATACGCGCTAGATTTAAAAGGGGCCCTCTTATAAATAGGGCGACACTGACGAGCCAAAGTAGGGTGTGAAAATATGAGCCAGTTGAAAAGAGTCACTGAAGTAGCGAAATTTCTTATCTATCCTTAGATCCAATTCTTAGAATCTGGAAAGTTCAACCATTACGGCGAAATGGGATTGAATAGAGATAATCGGAACGCTTTAAATATTAAAATAGTTCAAGGGATTATTTCTGAATTCCCCCGGCAGCCATCTGTGTTTGTCTAGCATTGCCCCCCCTCCAAATTTATCACCGCCATCCCGAAGCGGGAAATCGGCTTATGACAGCAGAAAAGCCAAGGAATTCTGCGTTGCTGACGGCAGTAACAGCGTGAAATACAACAAATTTGTCATTGTGTTTCGTCAAACTCTAAAGAATGGAGTTTCCTGATAATTCTACAGCACACAGTTCTACAACAGCTATTTATAGCCCAACATTCGCTAACTCGCGACACTTTTACGGTTTACATGTCGGGGGCTGTAAATTTCGGGTATGCCTGAAACACGGCTGGCAAACGGCCTTTTTCAGCGGTTTTGGGGCGCGATTTAGCCTAAAAGCAGTGCGCTACCGGAACTTTTAGGGCATTTTTTTAACGTCCAGCAACAACGATAACCCAAAATCCAGAGCGAATAAAGCGCTCCTTTTTTGGGCATCATGAACTTCGTGACCCGTGAATTAATCAGTGCGGCTTCCGGCCGAAGCGTCCCCGAACGAAGCGTTGAGATGGGGGAGTTGAAAAGGACAAAGATTGGTGTTGGTCTCTTAACGTGGGGGACCAAGGAAATCAACTTTTTAGGGAGTCAATTTTCCGAATATAAATAGTGTTTTTCAACTAAATATTTTTCTAAGTGTATTACTAAAATATACGCACTTTGTGACGTTTTAGGCCGTTTGGAGGTATAGAAAATCGATAAAAATATGACAGTTTCTCGCTGTTTTTGACTTTTTGGTAAATGAAACTACCAAATAAAGGATATAAAACGCATTATTAAGCGCTAAAGCAACAATTAAGTGACATAGCTAGCTGGAAATCCCCAGCTAAAAATCTCCGGCTCCCCCCGCTAAAAGTTAATTACCCAAAGTTTACCCAAACTGAAAACGAAAGATTATCGCATAATCAAACTTTTTCCATCCAAAGCCCCGATTCATTGAACGAATATTCGCAAAAAAAACCCTCTGCAGCAAGAACGTAAAATCACGATTCGCAGCCCCCGAAATGCACCCGATGCCCCCGCTTTGGAAGAAGCATCGTATATAAAGCGGACCGTGCCTCTAAATGGGCATATGCAAAAACTGGGGATGAAACCCGAACCGGTGGCTCTCTTGACGGGCTAATGAAAATTTGAGCCGCGGTCTTTGGGCCGTCACTTCCCGGGTGGAGGGCCAATGTCTGAAAGCTGACTGACTGGCTAGAGGACCCACGCAACCCGCCTTTTCTAGGAATTCTTGAAAATAGCGCTGCAGCGCTCGATTTGGGAACTGGATGCGTAAACGTCGTTGAATTGTCGTTGACCGGGTGCTTGACCCTCGTCACCGCAACGGGAAGAGCTAGAATGTAGTTCAATTCGAATTATGATTACTGAATCCACCATTTTTCTGTCTCAAAAAGATGTAACGTGCTTTTAAAATAGCTTTTGTTTGTCATTTGGTGCCGTTTCCCTCAAAACAACGAAACTTCAAAAAATCGTTCCCTCAAATCATCGTATACAGAATCATGATATGCTTTCGAAGAGTAAGGGAGTGGTCGTGCTCCGGAAAGATTTCGAGCGACTTGTTCACGTTCTGGAGCGCCTCCGAATATCGGCCCGACTGAATGAGAATGATCTAAGGGAGCATGAACCGCCGAACCTGATGAGCAAGCAGTGCTATGTTGAAATACGGCTCAAAGAGATGTGGTGCCTTCGTGCGGGCGTTGTAGAAACATGACTTTGCTTGGTCGATTTTGCCTAAATAACATTTGATTTGATTAGTTTCAAATGTGTATTTTTTTCAGGCTTACAGTCTCCTCATAACTTATCTTCACGTAGCCTCAAAATACCCAGATTACAAAGAGATTCCCCATGTTCCGGGTCGCAAGTGAGCGCCAACTGGAAACATCGGTCGGCCATCTTCACATCACCAATCGCCTAGCCAATGATTTTGTATAGATTTAGAAGTATACTCACAATTGCAATATGGCCTGTGTTATACCAAACATCCGCCTGAATATCTTGGGAAGCGATCGCGTGGGCCCTCTGAAATCGTGAAATTTTTGAGCTGAAATATTGTGCTAAGGTTATCGATCTTATTAAAACTGAGAATGACCTCGATGCAGGCGATAGCGAGGTCGAATTGTTGGCAGTAAAAACAGCAAAGCCCGACGTTCAGAAAGATTTCCGCATTGTTAACTCCCATTTGAAGAATGCGACTGAAATTTTTGACTAGAGACAATTTCTAATGACTCACCGGTAATATCTAAGCGCAATTTCCGGCAGATCCGAATAGAAGTAGTTCGTAGCTATACATGCGATAGCTTCAATATGATTAGCTTGGTTGCTAAGCACCTCTTTGTAATGATCGATCGACTCATCCATATTACCAAGCAGCTGGAAGCCACTTATATTTGTCGGATCTTGACGCCAAGCTTGCGCATCACCCACCTCATTTGTGCGTGCGATCCAAGTCGTCAACGTCACGTCACTGCTAAATTTTTCGAGGCCTTGTCGCATGTAATTTAAAGCCAATAGCGGCTGGTCGAGACGATTGTAGAGTTTCCCGACCAACGCATACGTTTCAACGGTCGGTAGATTGCCCAGTGATGAAATGAACTGTTTTTCGGCTTCTTTGAAGAGACCGAGGCTGAAATGCAGGAAATAAATCTGTAAAAATTGGTTGATTACCGATAATAGCATTTTCCAAGCTGCGTCTTCCAATACCAATCCTTGAACTCGGCCTCTTTTGTGGCGATTGCCGCAATCTAAAAGTTCATCTAAACTTTCACATTTCATTTCTTCAGCTGATTTTATATTATTGACAATTGATTTATCTTATTGAGCTTTAGCTCTTTGACCGTAATCCGTTGCCGAGCAATTCCTTTTCACCGCCCTTCGGCGTTCCGAATGCTCCACTCTCCGCCCTGTCCATGTGGGCTAGCCTCTTCCGTAAATTCCCCCATTCCAAGATTTTTCGCCGGCTTTTTCAACCACCTTTTTAGTTTCTTTTTATTTATCTCTATTCTTTTTGTTTTATTCTTGTATCTAATTCATTTTTCAGGGTGTCCTGATGCTTGGCAGGGAGTTGAATTCCTGGCTTCGGGCACCCGCCGTGGGTAACACAGGTATAACTTTAGCGTTTATGCGGAACTTCAATTTTCAGTTGTCCGACACATCAGGACAGTTTGGGAGCGACGTTTTCTGAAGGATCTCTACCATCGACGCGAACTTCTTGGCTCAGACCCTGTCATCGCTCGCTCTTCTCTGCCAAACTGGTAACTTGGCCTCTATGTCCTGTGTATTGTTCTTTAGGAATTACCAGGCTGAACTTTACGCGTTTGGAAGTCGACTAGGTGCTAGCAATACAGCGATCGAGAATTGGATTCCGGCATTAACGACACCATCATTTGCGGAGCGTAATGATGTTTCGGGTCGGTAACCTGTGCAATTATTCGTCGCCTCTCTCCGAAATCGTTGATTCTTTGTTCAGTTCAGAGTTCTTTAGACAATGCCGGGTACGAACATCAGTCTCTACGTGGCGATGGGCAAGAATCGACAAGCAATAACAATACATTGCGCGAAGAAGGGAACAATGTCCTTCGATTGAATGTGGCCGTTTTCCTGCGGGCCCAATTTCCGAAGGCGCCTGAAGAATTTATCCAAGGGGTCACTGAGCAGCTTGTGTCGAACAAACTTCTTCAAATGATCGGCAATACAATCGGTAGGGTTTTGAATTTGATAGATGCCGTTTTGTCGGTTTTGCTTCTTGTAAGGAAAAGCACGTACTAACAATTACTTTTCAGGTCTCGACACTCTTATCCGTACGGGCGAGCACCCTCCGAGTGAACAAAGCATCAGCGACTCGTTGCGTGCTCTACTTGCCGTCGTTGATTCCAAGACGGCATCGAAGATAATCATGGATTTTATCGTACTTTATTTCGCATGGTTTCTATAATTTTTTAGATTCCTCAAATACTTGACGTCGATCTGGAGGAGATTCTGTCTTTCGACGAGCCACTTGAAGTCGCGGCATCCCAATTGAAGAAGCTCGGATTCAACGAGGTCCTTTTTTAACGTGTATTTGAATATCATAATGTCGTTTTTATAGAAGCCTTATGATTTTATCATTTAGATTGTCCCTCGTATATTGCGAAGCTCCGGGGAAATGAGCGCCGAGCCGTGTTATGTTGTCGGCCTCTATGCAGACCAAAAGCTCGTCGGACAAGGTTCGTTTTTATTGATAGAAAGTTAACCTCCACTTAGCGGCCGGCGAATCGCTGACAGTGGCTATTCGGTGGGCTTCTGTCGATGCCCTTCTGGGTTCATGGCGTATTATGCCTGATCAGTGAGTTATTCTATCCACTATGATATGTCTTTTAGGATCTGTTTCTTCGCCGAGAATGCGTTGGAGAACCTTGATTTCGCCAAATACAGCCAACCGAATCCCTCATTGAAGCAGCTATGCGGCGATGAGTAAGGGTTTATTTTGTCTGCTTGAACTTTGCCCTAGCGTCAACACAAAGCTCCTTGCGAAGCCAGTTGAAGGTCTCAACATTATTGAAGCTGCCCTACGATGGCGGAATGAGATCGAGCCGGTGCGTTTATTTTTAAATCCGTTAATCCTATGCCTCTTTTTAGGTCGTCGGGCGCACCTACAGCAAGACACTCCGCCACAAATTCTCTCGCGGCACATTCGTAAAACGGACGTTCCGCCGACTTGCCAAGCCGAAGGTGTATAACCTTGGATAATTTTCTGTTTTTTTTTCTGCGGTGTGATAGTCTCCTTCGCGCTCAGTAGGCGGATTTTGAACGCCGTTCGTTCGCGATCACATCCTTAGTTCTCACAATTAGTCTGAACATATCGTTGCTTTGTTCGTTTGTTTGATTAGTTTTGCTGCTCATTTGTTGATAAATCGGTAAACGCTTTCCCCCATGCTGAAAATGAAAGCAATTATACCTGATGGGCGACCTTGATATCGCCCTCGTGGTGGAAGACATATTCGAAAAGCGGCCGATTCACCTGTAACTTTGTACTGATGTGGTTTTTAGGTTTACCTGAGGGTCTTTAGCGTATTTTTCAATGTTCAGCCGAGCCAGGTTCACGAATGGGCCATCAGCCTGTGATGTCATGGAGGCCTAGAAGGTAGTGCATTTCTTTGCATAACTGCAAGGTTAACTTACTGTTCCAAGCCTAACAAATCTTGCCGAACTGCTTGTAACGGCGCGTGCGGTTTTCGCCGTCCGGCTGGTGCGGACCTAAATGATATATTGTAGTTGAAGCTTCTACATTTACAGCTTGATCCATTGTTCCTGGCCGTGCTGTTGTCATTGGTCTGACAACCCCAGAAAGCGGACGCCCCATATTGGTTTGTGGTCTAAAGATGGGTAAAAATTAGCGTAAGCTGCCACTGATTTTAATAGTTTTCTAGCCTGTTTCTAATCATTTTGATACCTCAACAGCGGATTGTTCCCTCGAGCAGTGGTGTTTGGGCGATTGAATGATGTGCCTGGACGGGCGTTCGGCGCAATCACATTCTAAATCGTCCGCTTATTTCCGTTTAGCCGCTATCTACCTGATCCAGGAAAGTCTCAGCAATTCCGACATCATTGTTCTCGAGCTCATCAATATAAACACCTTCCGTTAGGCATTGTAACTTCAATGACCAGGCTGCCTGGAATTTCACTTAGATTCTGATATCCAGCTCCCCATTAATTTTACAACTTCTCCCGTTTCACTTACCTGATCCAGCGGGTTTTTCAGCAATATCGCGGTACATTCCTTCTCACACTCCTCCAGGTCGTTTTCCCGGAAAAATTTGAGGGCGCGGAAGAATGGGTCGAATTTTGGCGAATTGTCTGATTCGCCCATTTCTCAAATGAGTTTCAAATGAATGTTGGGAACGGTTTCGGGGAGTGAACTTATTGTTAGCCTTGATGCTCGGATTGCGGAGGGTGGTTGCATAGCAACCATACACCCACGTTGGCCACTCGTGTGCTTCCTCCACCGCCAGCATACTGGAAAGCGAAGATAATGAGAAATTACTGGGAGTTACGGAAAAGGTTTGCTTCGAGGGGAAACAGGGACGAGTTTGTGTTATAGATATGGAACTCTAGATTACAATGAATGAGGATATAACGATATTTTAGTGGATTTATTGTCAGTATATCGGGTCCGTTTTTTTAAGAGAATCTATGACTTCTAGAAACCGCTGCTTTCAAATGGATACGCTTTTGTACCATACGCAATATCCAGGCGGCCGTAAAAACGAAAAACGACAAGAAGATGTTGCGTCGCTGTGCTGGCTTCCGGAAGTCGAGGCATTTTTTTGACGTTCAAACGTCATCACGAGCAATGCGAAATATTCTATAAATCAGCGTGAAAAAATAGAGCAATGCTTTTACTTCAATAGCTTAGAAATAAAGTATTCTTGCAAGTTAGCTAATTCAAAAGGTAAAAATTTTTGGCTTGAGTGAAGTAAGTGAGAATTGAGCGAGCCCCCAGCCGACCCCACCTACTGTATATCGGTTCCCCGATATCCTATCGGCTTCAAGGTAAACCAAATTACTCGCCGAAGCAACGCGAAAACTTTGGTATACTTTACACAGCTATAGCTCAATGCGGAGCCGAGATGCAAAAGTCGGGCGCCAGGAAGTAGACCAACTGCACCCTTACAATTTTTTACAGAATTTTATTAAAAACCCGGATAATTGCTTTCGGCTTTTATGTAACCCAAGTCTCCAAAAATTTATTATTTATTCGTTCCATTTTCGATCTGCCCGATAATTGCTGATTTTACAGAACCCCGTGCGAATTCTGTGTTATCGCGTCCGGGGTAAAAGTATTAAGTATTTAGCCCTACGGCGACGCTGATTTTTCTAAAAATATGTAATTTGGGTTGGAACCGAGGCTTCCGCAGCGGGGAATCCCATCGGCTTTTCCCAAGGCAAATTTGTTGCATGTGGGCGTAAGTTCGCAGGCGAATTAGCTAATCCAGGCTGCAGCAGCAAGTCACAAACCTAATTTTTTTTGTCACGTTTTAGGGCACACCCAAGCCCATTCATTTCTGGGGAGAATTGCTATCGAAGTAAAGGAAGTCGGGTATTGGATTTTGGGAGGCGATGGCTTTGCATGGTGATGATCTACTGGTGGGATGTATTTATTTAATCGTGCCGGTTTTGATGTATCCGCTTTATCTCTATATTATTTGGGTAAGGTTTCGGCTTAGGCTGAGGTCTATGCTTAGGCTTGGGCTTAGGTTTATGCTGAGAGTTAGGCTTTGGCTTAGGCTAGATCCTGAAAAAGTCGATATTTAGAAAGTGGCTGTTGATCGTGAGCTCTACCGTTCTGCCAGCCATAAAATGTTGATGCATCTCGGGATCTTTGACTGCTTCCAACTTTTATTCCACGAGTTGAACAGCATTTTTGTGTGGTTTCCGGCCCTATCCGCCAACTACCATTTTGTTCTTTCGGTGGGTTCCGCGCAGTCGTATGGATTTGATTGGCGGTAAACGTTGTTTAACGCGGGTCGGGGAATAACGGGTGATTTAAAAAGATGTTTTCTTAATTAAACGTTTTAGCTTCAAAAAGTTATAATTTTAAACAACTGTAATTCGGGCTGAAGGTAAAATTCTTTTTATAATTTTTGGCGCCCTATTAGGTGGTGTTTCCAAAATAGCATGATAACTTTTAGAACTACGACATTTGTTTCCACCCTACCCCAGTTATCCCCCACCGTTAAGCAACCTTTACCTGAATGGCTTTCAGGTAATTGGTACGGCGATGAATTCAGCTTGGATGGGGGCATTGGCCATTCATTTCTTTCTTAGCCTCCAACGGCTTTTTGTAATGGCTCGTATATTTTTAATTTCTGGCCTTCATGACAATGAATTGGTTTGGACGGCAAGTTTTCCAATTCCCCCACCTTATCCACCGGTTTAGGCAGCCATCTTTATCGCCTGGATTTTTGCCATTATTTTCTGGCTATTCTCGTGGATCAAAAGCGGATTTGAGTTTGGCGATTATGCATGGAGCTACGACACAAAAATGGTACAGTTATTGGCGCCTGTATAGACGTCGTTACAGCCGTGGAGCGCCACACAAATGGTTGTCGAATTTTGGATATCAATGCCTCTGGTGTTTGGAGCTTTTGCCGCATATATAATCGTGATCGTGATTATGATTACGGTAGATTTTTCGCGACGAAAATATTGTAATTTGTACAGAGTCGCAAACGGTTGGTGTCGAGCTCGAGTTACAAGTATGAACTGCGTATATTCATCCAATCGGTTGTTGTCTTTGTCAATATATTTGTGCTTATCAATTTATGGCATCATTTGGGAGAAGTGGGTTTTGCGGTACTAAACTGTTAGCAGCGGGGAACTATTTTTTGAGGTAGCGCTGACCAAATTTAGCGCAGTATCCCCTGCGGCGCTATAACATAGGTCTGTAAATACACTTTCTCGCGGTAAAAATTTGTATGAAAATGACCAAAAATGGTCAAAATTTTCGACTTTACTAATATTTCAAAGAATTTTCGTAACTTTTTAGCATTCAAAAATAATCAAAGATGACAAAAATACCTTTTTGATTATTAAAAGCTAGGAAAGGTAGCTGTGAAGTCAGATAAATTTTCCTCATAGTGGGTGGAGGTGACAAAATGGACGAATTTTTACGTCTGTATCTATTGGATGCTGTGCAACGGGATGAATGCATTTGTGTCTCTGATTTTGGATAGGTGAGAAACTATAAAAACTTATATAAAAGTTTTTTTTTAGAAAAATCCGGCAAAAGGTATGGACACCAAGCGGGAGGCTTTTCCAATCTCGACGTGCCACGGCGACCGTTTCCGTTACACCAAATTCGGCTTTGAAAGGGAAATAAGAACGAATAAAATAATTTAGCGAATTAGCCGAACAAAAAGAATAAAACATTTAGACACATAGACGAATTAAACGGATTAAAAGGCCGTCCGCGTCTTACTCAAATTTTCTAGTATCTAGGGTATCGCCTGTAACGTGCCAATAGCATAAAAAGATCCGCAAAAATTTTCTGCATAGAATGTTGTATTTTCTAGAACGCTGTGAACACCCTAAAAACAGCAAAAATGATAGTTTCTCAAATATAAAGACTTTTCGACTGTTGTCCAGTCTCAGCTTGCATCTCACAATTTTGTTTAAAAAAAGCCTTTACCGGGCTCTTTTTTAGCTTTTAAACCTTTGAGAGCTGTTGCAAACGATCATTTAGGCCTTGGGCCACCTCTGGGCCAAAAAGCAAAAAAGCAAAATACAAGCAGCAGCAAGCAACCGAACCGGGGTATGGAGGGGTAAAGACCGCGCGCGTTGCCAATACACTATGGCGCCCCGTCGGACCGGGAGAGGGCTGAGGGCCTTTGAACCTATGGTACGCGCACAGTGGGCCAGGGTGGCCATTTTTCCGCAGAATTAGTGTAGGTCTAATAAATAGCAATAAAAATTTATTAAATTCCTCATATCACTTCGGTATAGATACCTTAAACGGCCCTTTAAAGTCCAAAAATGAGCTCTTAAAAATCTTAAATTTATGCGGTTTTACTAATTCGAGGATGCTCTATCCGATCGTGTCGAAAAAACCGGATCGAAAAAAGGCTGTGCCAGCCACTGTTCGGTTGGCTCGTAAACGGCCTTTTAGACATTTATCAAGCTATATAAATCCTAGAATCATTCCACGATTGAATAATCCTTGTCCACGATGGCGGCCAAAATTTTGGGCCCACGGTTTTTCGCTCTATTCCGCCCGGCTTGGAAAACTGTCCATTGTACAGTACCGTTGTCCCGCGCGCCAAATAGGCAAGCCACCAACCATACGTTGATGAGGAGGCTAAAAACAAAAAATTTCCACATACCGGAAGTATCAACTAACCCGTCAGAACT
>JBBGBA010000257.1:0-151737 GCA_038088335.1 Mesorhabditis sp. LJ9110 | reverse complement strand
CATGCAGGGTTGACGAGTTATCAGTGTCTAAGGCTGTTCGGAAAACGTGCGCTTCGTGGGGTGCCAAAACCAAGGAAAACCCAAGAGGAGTTACGCAAAATTCGCCCGGCTTACTTGTAGCTTTTCAGCTGCAGCGGAGACTCGCCTCTAAAACGAAATCGGATTGGAAATGGAAATAAATGAATCGGATAGAGGAAAGTTGGGAACCAATCGAAAATCTAAACCTAGTGATAGTTCAAAAACGTTCAAAACGAGTGCAAGAAAGCGCGAGGGATAGAGAGAGAGAAGAGAGAGAGAGAGAGAGAGAGAGAGAGAATGGCCGCCGGGTGCCAATTATAAACGGATTTCGGTGTTCAAAAGCAAAAAATTCCGGCCTTCACGGCCCTTTAAAGGGACTGGGGGGCGGAAAAATAGCCCCTCGTCGGCTAGTCCTGGACAACTACGCGACGCGCCAAATGGCATAAAGCGAATTGTGGAGAAGGCAGTTTTCGTGTTTTCCAGCCCCTTTAAGATCTTTCTCGGCCAAAGTACTAGTTAGAGGGAGAGAAGGTAAGTGAGAAGCTAGATAGAGCGAGAGAGTGAGAGAGAGAGAGAGGCAGAGAGCACGAGAGGGAGATCATTGACTCACCGTAAATAGTTCGGCAAAGGATCGACATCAGCCATGGTATGCCCAGAAGTGCATATCGCATAGAATACCGTATCCTTCCACGACCACATCCAGTCCATCGTGGCGGGACCCCCAGGCGGGTGAGCAGCTACTGTGGTGCTCCTGAAAAACAGCGAATGAATTTGAATTTTCTGGACATTCGCAAAAAATGAACGCTCAAAGCCACGGAAATCAAATAAATTGGCAGGAGTACGATGGAGCGTCATGGAAACGAAATGGGATAAAGAGGTATCTGACGTTAGAAAAGATTGGGAAAAGATATGAAAAACGTGTTATGACATCCCGCCTTGACTTCCGAATGAGAATTTCTTTGATCTGAAAGTAATTCTAAAAGTTATTAAGTGGAAACTCCTTTGGAAGCCCCAGGCAAGTATGGAGTGAAGAAGGTATGAAGATATGGATACGCTTTGCTTAGGCTTGGCATGGGCTTAGCTGATGCTCGGCGTTGGCTTAGTTTAGGAGTTTGGCTTATGGTATCCCTTTCAAGTCGACCTTTTGCTATCGCTTGAGGCTTCAGGCTGAACCTGCAGATCCCCTTTTTGCATTTTTGGCAGCGCTGGGATGGATCGGAGAGGCGAACCGTGGTGTCCGTATCCCCCAGAATCGAAATAAAAAGAAAATTAGCGGGGTGGGGAAGGGAGGGAAAGAGAGAAATAGACAGAAAGAGAGAGAGAGAGAGAGAGAGAGAGAGAGAGAGAGATAGCGGAGAGCGAGAGAGCGTGGTAAAGATAGAGAGAGAGCTAGGATGAAAATACTCAAGATCTCCGCGGGCAGATAGGCCAAGCACACTTGGGAGGATATTCTACACAGCCGAGACCCGTTCCACTACTTTTGGTCAAAATGGCACGCGTTTTACGTGGGTAGTACGGTAGAGCGAGAGAGAGAGAGAGAGAGAGAGAGAGAGAGAGCGAGAGAGATACATAGATAGCGAGAGAGAGAGAGAGAGAGAGAGAGAGACGGAGTGAAACAGAACATGAGAGAACCAGCAAAAAACCCAAGACGCAATTTTACCGCCTCTTTAAACTCCCGACCATTGTTTTTTCGTCCAAATTCAGAAGACCATGCCGGAAAACAATCCCTACGCGCCGCGCCGGGCCAGCTCCCCCGAATCGGCTCGAGGGCAAGCCCCAATATTTGGTTAAGGAAAGTGACCGTTGTGCATTTGGGGGGTGTTGGAACCTGTCCACCCCCTACACCCCGCTCCAATCCACACGCTTCAAATGTTCTTCAAAAAACGGCCCGGCGGGCGGTGTGAGGAGTGGTGGGGTGGATGTCGAGCCTCTTTCCCACCCGCAGAAATGAGCCTCAGAAATCGAAATGTACGGGCGAAGGGGGTTCGGGTTTATGGGTTCGTAGATCAAACTAGCGATATAGAAAAAGGCGAGTTTAAAAAATTAGAATACACAGCTGAAAAAAAGCAACAAAAAGCCTACGACACTCGGGATTCCCAAGCCGTCTCCGATCCAGACTAACCGAGCCCAACGTTGCTTAACTTGGCAGATCGGACGGGATGCCGTGCTTTCAACGTGGTATGGTCGTAGGCGAGGGTCCGGGCTTAGGAGTAGGTTTTCTAGGTTTGGACTTGACCCCTCTTACTCACGACCCTTCGGCGCTCTGGATACCAAGAGGCTTCAGTTTAGCTCCGTTTTAGGCTTCGGTCTGCTTTAGAGGGAAAGAGTCAGAAATAACGAGATAACGAGAAAGAGGGATAGAGAGAAAGAGAGAGTTAGGAAGAGAGAGCGAGAGAGATAAATCATGTGAGAAGCAGTTATGTCCCGCTTAGCTTACCTTTATTAGCTCCGGTATAGCATTTTGTTGGTTCGAGTTTTGGATTTGGCTTAGATTTAGGATTAAACCTGTTAGATTACAATTTTATATCTAATTAATTTTTTATATAACGATCTCTAAATGACCAAAATTCAACGGTCGAAATTCTAAAACTAAAACATGGCCGATCCACATCCGCAAATCTATGCGCAAAGAGATTCAGCCCTGGATCTCCCAAAACACCTCGACCGACCAAAATTGCGACCAATTACCGATAGCGCAATAGGTTTCTGGGGCACAAAATAGGGTCTAGGAAAGAAAAAACGCTCAACAATATAAATGAGCAACCAAAGGAAACGGAAGGCGCACCCGGGCAGGTTTTCTGTTTGCACAACCTTCATATCAAAATTGTGAGGGGGAGTGGGTTGAAAAAGGTGATTTTTAAGACGGTGTCTTTGAGAAAGAGTACAAAATAGTTTCAGGTAATTAAGAGACATCTAATAACTTTACGTATTTGCAGAGAGGTGCCAAGAATCGGCACTAAACCGTTGTCGAAACTTTGTTTGAAGCACTTGTAAATAGACAGCGAGGTAGAGACTACAAGAAGAGAGAGAGGGAGAGAGCGAGGCCGAGAGAGTTTTATAGAGAAGAAAAGTGATAGAGAGAGAGCGAGAGAGAGCGCGCGCGAGAGAGAGGGAGAGAGAGAGAGGGAGAGAGTGAAACACGGAAATATTTCATTCTATAAAATCACGGTCATTTTTTTACTTACGTGTTCCTTTAAAAAGCGGTAATCGAAGACGAACTTGAGAGGCGAGAGAGTGGTAGAGTAGGTCAGAAAGCGAGAGAGAGATAGCAAGAAAAACGAAAAAGGGATCGATAAAAATTCAGAAGTAACGGACTTTGTGTTTCTCGCTGTTTCGCTTGCCTCTAAAAGTTTAAAATATAATTAAATGCCTTTACAAAAATTATACCCAGTTCCTGTCAAAATCGTCGAAATTCAAGTGAGCTCTGAAGCGTTATAGTGGCATGGTCGAGGGAGGAGTCTCCAGTGGAGATCCGTGTGAGATACGGTTATGATGGCTATCTGCCCTCATCGAGGCTTCGGCTACAACCCCCCGATCCACCCCGTAATAACAGCCCACCTCATATAGAGGAATCGAGGGAGATCTGGGCATGGTTGAGGCGAGAAAGTGGATACTTTACGGGATGGGCGATGGATGGTATGCCATTGTATAAGCTGTTGCACGGGGGAAGATCTTTATCGAGGCGAAAGTTGGGAAAGTGAAGGAGGTGAAAATCGAGCAAAGATTGCGCTTTAAAGGGACTGGGAAGGCAGAAAATATACATTTTAGAGAACGAGAGAGCGAGAGTGCAGAAGAACGAGAGAGAGAGAGAGAGAGAGAGAGAGAGAGAGAGAGAGAGAAAATAGCGAGGCAGCGAGAGACACACATAGAGAGAACGAGAAAGAGAGAACGAGAGAAGGGAGAAGAGAAAGAGTGAGAGAGAGAGAGAGAGAGAGAGAGAGAGAGAGAGAGAGAGAGAGGGAGGGGAGAGAGAGCGAGAGCGGGGAGTGATGGAAAGCGAGTAAGGGAGAGAGTGCGAGAAAATGTCGGAGAGCGAGAGGTGGAGGTGGAGTAAGAGTGCGAGAGAACGAGAGAGAGAGCGAGAGAGAGAGAGAGAGAGAGAGAGAGAGAGAGAGAGAGAGAGTGAGTGAGTGAGACCAAAAAGAGAGGTTATATGAGGATGGATCAGGGATAAAAAAAACTGCAAGTAATCTGCTATCTTCTGCCAAAATTCACAGGATGTCTTGCTAGTTCCGTAACCCTGATTTTCGACAAAAATACAGTAACGATGTTCATTTTTTTTGCAACGGTGAGGTCCAAGTCTACAAAAATTACGTAATATTGTAATTCCTAGGTATTCTACTGTTCGTAAAGGACTCCAAAGGCAAAAACGGCTAACCAACTGCAAAGGGCCGTCCATTGGAGTGGCTGGGAAAAGGCTGCGAATGATCCGCCTGACCGACATCCCCCCTTCGGGGCTCGTGTCGACTACTTTCCCCCGGTAAGGACTTCCTTTAGGGGCGCAAAAAGTACTTTCAGTGTTCAGAGGTTAAGCGGCTGGTGGAGAGCGAGCAGAGGTTCTTTGCATACGACTAAAACGTGGAAAGTCGTGTAAGATCCCGGATGGAAATTGTTTCGATACTGTAGGATATAAATTTTTGATTCTCAGTCCCTTTAAATAATCAAACGGCTGGAAAAAGGACTGAGATGGGGCAAGCTAGCTGAGGTGCTTTGCGGAAGTGGCTGGGAACCAAGAATTTTCAGATAATCGATTGCTGCAGGCATCTATTTTTCAACTTACTAATCCCTTTAAAATAACGCAAACTGAGAGGGAAAACCCCGTTTTGCAACAAGGGGCAAGCAAGCAGAGTTTCTTTGCGAAATACTACAGAAAAAAAACTAGAAAAACTGTAGGTAGCGGACATTCGCGCCCTGTCGCGTATGGGCACGTACGGTTGCGTCCGGTCGCGTACGGTCGGGCACGGTAGCGTACAGTCGCGCACAGTCACGTACAGTTGCGTACGGTCGCCGACAATAGCGTACGGGCGGATACAGTAGCCTAAAGTTGCCGTGTACAGCGGTAGTACGGTCTCGAACAATATCGAATAGCCGGGTACAGTCGCGTACAGCCCCGTACAGTCGCGCATAGTGGCGGAATTTCCTTAAGAATGGAGAAAATCCGATATAGAGTTAAATTCGCTTTTAAGGTATCTGATGCCCTTGTCTCTTTAAAGCCGATATGGCCAGCAAGGGAAGGAAGAAAGAGCCGACGAGTTACGGTTAGAGCTCAAGCCTAAAAAGGAAAGCCTAACCCAAGAAATATTTGCCCCGATGACAAGCGGAACAGTTATGACCGTACAGTGGCATAAAGTAGCGTACTGTGGCGCAATGTGACACCGGAATGCGGCTTTTCATCCCCAACACCCCCGGGTGGTGCGCGGAATTTGTAAAACTCGTCGCCATCCCGGGCGGGGGGTGGCCACAAATTGGCCCCGAAAAACACGGGTAATCGCCCATTTAGGGCACAAATGTGCCTGCGGGGGGCAGAGACCGGTCTGAAGCTGTGACAGCAACCCCCCTGTGGCTGCTGCTCTCCCGAAATATGGCCGGAACCCGAAATATGGCAATAACCCTCAAAGGGCTTGCGCATACCCAGCGTCGAGGCTACACGGCCATCCACACAACGATACGAGGGAGAACGCGTGAAAACTGATAGGTTTCTGCTGATGGAACTAGGTGGAACTCGGAACGGAATTGTGAAAGCTGTGGATACAATAGTAAAACTCACTAAAAATGGAACGAAATACACGAATATAAAAACGAAATTTTTTTATATAAGTCGTTAAATGCCTAGTAACTTAATAGGAAGTTTTTTAATGGTGTTTTTATTAAAAAAAACTACAACTGAACTAGAAAAACTATCTAAAACCTTCTAACAAATTTGAAAGTCTATATTTTGGCGAAACTTCGGCCAGTTTTGATGAAAAAGGATCGGTAATTTAGTTATTTTTTCATAAATTTTCATAGTTTAGATACGTTGTAAGGTTTTTGCGTTTAGGAATCTGATCAGCCACGTGATCAGGAATCTTACGGAACGTGCGTAATCAAACCGTGACAATGAGTAATTGTTAGGAGAAAACTAGAGTCAGAGAGACAGAGAGAAAGAGAGAGTGAGAGAGAGGGGGCTTGAGAGCATAAGAGCGAGAGACAGATAGTGCTGATAAGGAATGTTTTAGGGTCAAAGGCGAAAACTTTCGTTTAAAAAGGCAAACTTCCATGCAAAAAATATGATTCCGAAAAATCAACAAAAAACGCAGAATAACCACGACTTTTTTCGCATTGTATTCAACGCGCTCCCGACATGGCGAGCCGCCCGGGGGAGGAGAAAATACCATCCAGCCGCAACGCACAAAAAAGGGCATGGCGAAAGCACGATCAAAAAGAAAGAGAAAGAAAAACGGATGCGGGGAGAGAGCGAGAGAGAGAGAGAGAGAGAGAGAGAGTGAGAGAGAATGCGGAATGCTTATGGAAAACAATCCATCTTCACGGGTCGGTGGTGGAAAAACGGAAAGATGTGCTGCCGCTTTCCTCCAAGCTGCTCGTTAGACTGTTTGTTTGTATGTGTCGCGGTTGTGCAGGGAGTGGAAGGACGGCCCGCTTGAAATGCTCCCGGTAAACAAAAGAGGGGTAATCGGCGAGAGAGAGAGAGAGAGAGAGAGAGAGAGAGAGGATGTTAGAGATGGAGAGCAGGTCGGGCTTGGAAAATGTTGTGACGACACGATTTTTGAATCCAATAAAGCGATAGGTATGTCGATAAATTCACAAATTGTCGAAGCAGATTTTTATGGAAAACGAGCAGAAATCATTGGAACACAAAATAAAACAGAAAAAGACCGAAATATCCAATTTTCTGAAACGCCTACAACTTGCACGGCAATCGAGAAGAGACACTTGAGGAATTCGGAAACTGCGAAAACTAAAAAAACCTTGGCAGCAGGGGAAATGCGGGAAAATCGGGAAAGCGCGCATCGAAAAATTCTGAAGCTCATTTAGGCAAGCTAGCAGGGGCAATTGGGGAATACGCGTGGAGACACGGGCAGTAAGGCGTGCAAGCAGAGATCATTTTAAAGTGGAAAGCCGGAGGCTTACGCAGTAAGATAAGCTAACAAATCTGGCAGGCTAGCAGAGATAATTGAGGAATAGCTGTAGGGGAAACACGTGAAAAATCGGAAATCGGAAAGAAATATGCCAGTCATTTTTTACTTAGGAAACCCTTTAAAAAGCCGTAATCACTAGAAGACGATCGGAAGAGAGCGAGAGAAAAAGCGAGTGAGAGAGAGAGAGCTGCAAGAACACGAGCGCGTGGGTCAAATTATCACCCCAAAAAAGGGCTGCCGCGGTGGCACTGGATGATCGGGAGGAGGAGAACACGATTGGCACTTCGCCCCTTTCGAGAAAATACCCGTTTTGAGGTTGTGGGGAGGTCGTAAAAAAGGGAGTGCTGTGTAGCGAGTGGGGGAAGGGGGGGGGGTTGAAATGACGGCTCATCACACTTCCCCCTCTCTTCAATGTCTCTCCATACCCTTATCTATCAATCTATCCCAATATTCCGTTATTTCAAGAAGCTGCTACTGGGGCTGGGAGCTATTGTTGGAAGATGGGAGTTGATGGGTGAGACAAAATGGCACTTGACTGAAGCGTGAAGAAGATAGTTGGGACAAATGAGCAAAACATTTGGAGGAAAAGCTGTGGAGATTTTTAGGGATATTCTATGCTGATTTTAACAGATAGAATACAATAAAAAATAGGAAATAGCATAAACTTCGAGATTTCTTAGACTTTCTGCCTTAAAGGGCCCTTTAAAAGATCTAGAAAGCGCAAGGATCGTGCCTTTCAATCGCCTAGGTCTCGACAGCTACGTCAGACGCCAAATGACGTACTAAGCACGACGGACCGACGTACTTATCGCAGAATCCAGACATCTGCCGATAAAATTCTAAATCCCACACCACGAGAAGCGTTTTTTGATTTTTGGGTGACGTACTTCTTGTAGATTTCAAAACCGTCAAAAAAAGTGACTTGACAGTCCCTTTAAACCTTCAAAAAACATACAAGTATAGCCAAAATCCAACTAATAAGCGCATTATTCATACCGTAATTATCCACCATTGCTATTTTTGATAAAAAGTGGCTAAATAGATCCAAAGAACAAACAAAAAAAAATAAAATCAATATGCATAAAAATCGTTAGTGCTTCCCCGGCCTTTCCCAGCTTCCATTATTCAAGTGCCAAAAATCAAACGGCACCTGGGAAAGGCGAGAAAATGGCACTTGGCCAAATGCGGAAAGAGGAGTGTCGTGTAGTCCCGCTTTTCTGTATGTACAAGGCTACTTGAAATGATAAAGTACGGAAACCGGGAAAACAGGAAATAACCGCACGTGATGTACGCGGAAGGGCAGGAAATAATCTTGGGCTTGGGCTTCGGCTTAGGCTTTGCTTAGGATTAGGAATAGGCTTTGGCTTGGATTTGGGCTTCAAAAAAAGTGAAGAATCGAAAAAATACACTGAAAATAATAAAGAAGGCGCTAAGGAAATAAGAAAAGCACGAAAATTCCAACCCCAAAAATTTCGTTTTCGAGTACAAATGAACCCGAACCCAACTTGAAATGCGGGTCAAGTTCCTTCAGGGGTTGCGGCGGAATTTCCGCGGCACTCCGCCGTGAAACGGATCGAGACGAAAGAAGCGTGGTGGATGGGTGAGGGCCCCGGAGAAGTATCCGGTCCACCCCGTTTGCACATACTCAATTATACCCGAGGTCCACACCCTGATTGATTACGGTAAGGAATGCCGGGAATTTTCGCGGTTTTTGAGGCCTTCCTGGTGACTTAAAGGCGCCAGAATCCGCGAGAAGCAGCCCCTTTCCTCGGCTGGGTCTCGACCGCTACGTGGGACTCAAAAAAGGGAAGCAAATCTGTTGGGATGCGTCATTTGGAGCGGAGAGCACGGGTCGTCACCTCGCGTCGAACTTAGGCGCTTTTTAGGCCAGTTAAAGAGGCTGGAACGAATCCGAATCGAGCCCTAGCTTCAGCTGGGTCTCGACAATACTACTCGAAAATACGAACTCCTATCAGTTGAGACGCGTCATTGGCGCCGAGGATATCTATCAACACCTAGTCGTCGTAAGGGGTAGATTTTGACGCTTACCAGTCCCTTTAACGGGGCTAGCAAACCAGAAAATCGACGATTTCGGTCGACTAGCTATCGACAATTAAAATTAGCTTCAAATAAGGGTTCGTCGAGCTGAAATTCGTCATTTGGAGCCCAGAGGATTTATCGATACCTAGTAGATGTAAGGGGTCGACTTCCAGGTTCCTTTAAAGATACTGAAAAGCCCGAAAATCGGTCCTGTACACCTACTAGGCGTCGAAATTACTCTATGCTACAAATGTCGCCAGCTAGCGCTCATAATTTGGAGCGCCATTGGCTGTCGAGGGCCAATCTCTTTAGAAGTCGATTCTAGCGCTTCCCAGTCCCTTTAAAAACAAAGCAGCAGGCAACGGACTGACGATGGGTGTATGGTGTCGTTGGGATGAGTGGCTGGATAGATGGGTGGGTGGGGGAGAACAGTCCTTATGCGAGATCGGGAGACACTTGGATGACCGTGAGCAGCCCCCTATTGTGGTCATTGTCATGTCCAGGCGCTCCTCCACATATATTCCCGCGTGTGTGTCAGTATGTATCGCGCCGTACTTGGGATCCCCTCCGGAATTACGGTGTTGCGATTACGGTAGCTCGAAAATGCCAGATTTGGCACACGCAATTACGTTGCGTAACGGATTATAATCTAAACTAAAAAGACCCAGGCGCACTACATGTACGCGTTCATTGGAGCCGCGCGTAGGCGACGTCCTTGCTACATGTCAGTACGAAATTACGCTCTCTAATTTTATAAAATTCGCCACTTTTTTAAAGGTGTAACTCGTAAACGTGTAAAAGCAACTGATACAAGGCCAACAAGAAGGATAAAAATTTCGTGGCGGGAAAAATCTGAAAAATACAACAAGCAGGTCTCTACCGAAATCGGTGCAACACCCATCCGGTCCAAAAACAATAGCCTTGGGATGAGAAGCCCCCACCCGAAAAACGCGACAATGCCAGCCGGACCACACCACCCCCGGATCGGCCACTCTCGGCGGGCAAACAGCCACCCAACGGGGGTCTCCGACAGGGTCAGCCCTCCAAGAGAAAACTGGACGTCGCGTAACGGGCGATCCACGCACTTTCTTCAGGCGGAGGGATCGCAGATCGTCGGCGTGAAAAGGGCGTGGAAATGAAGTTGGTAAACCACTATCAAATATTCGGTACTCGACTTTTAACGGGGGGCTAGAGGGGGAACGCATTTTGTTTTTCCCAATAATCCGGAACGACACCTTATATACACCATTTTTATAGAATTTTTACGCAGTTTTTTTTATAAAAAAAGCGCATTCTAAGGAATAGAATACACCATGAAGCGTTTCATTAAAGAAGGAGGCTAAACAAAGAAAAAGCCGTTTTAACGGTTCTAAAATGTGAAAAGCGTTTTTATGAATGCGCAAATCAAAAATGAAGACTTTTGCATCGAAAAAAATACGTTTCTGCCTAAAGACAACATGCTGATCAACGCAATATAGTTCCACACCGCGTTTTCGTCGGTTCACTGCTGAAATTACAACTTTTTAGGTGAACACTCAAAAAACAGATATTTTACGGAAAGCCGCTGAAAAAAAATCAGCTTGGCGAAATCTCAATCAAGCGAGACCCTTATAAAACTCAAGGTAAAACCAAACGCCCCCGAGGGCATCCAAGCTTTTACGATAGCCACCCCTCCTCCCAGAAAATCCAAACATTACATCCGGAATCGGCGGCAATGGGGCGGCGTGTGAATGGCAAAGCCCAAACAAGTCTCGCGCCCGCCTCCACGCGACGATTTTCGGAAATAAGCCTCCGGGGCAGAAGGGGGAGTACAATAGCCTCGAGGTCGAGACTTGCAGGTTCCACTTGGCTATAGAACACACGTCCAAATCCTCTTCGAGTGTGCGTGTGGTCGAGAATGAAGGGTGGGAATAGTCTCAATAATACAAATACAGTTGAACCCGAGGAAAATGCGACAAGCTCTTCTTATTTGTAAATTCTTTAAACAGCTTCCGATTATCAAAGAGCCATAAATTTAGAAAAAGTAAAAATTATGTGGCGAATTCCACACATTTTTCCAAAATCCTGCTTTTTTGAAAATCAAAAATTTTTTATGACTGTTTATCTAGAAAAAAAAGGTAAAATGCAAATTACATGGTATTTCGTCATAGATATATGGGAATATTAGGAACCGTCGCAAAATATACCGGAAAAAAGCTAGCCTCCCGCCCCGATAATCAACCAGCCCCAAAAACCAACAATTCTTGTCAACGACACCTCGCAAAAGCTTGCTGGAAGGTGCCTCCAACAAGGCCTCCGATCCCTTTTACCGGCCCCAGCAGCTTCTTTTTGTTCTTCCGGTTCCAGTCGTAAGAACCCGCGCGCCGTTGTTACAATGCCGCTATTTGTGATGCTCGGTGGATTACCGTAGGAGAGATGCCGCACATCGACAGTTCCAGAGTTCAGTGTCGAAATGCGTTTCGATGGATCAGAAATCACATGAGATTTATTTGCTTGAAATTTCTTCCTCTTCACTTCATCAGCGACAGCGGCGGGAACGGGGTCTGCTTGGAGAGCACGAGGATTTGATGCACATTCGAGACGTAGCCCTTGATCTTTTTCTGTAAAAACCCCGATTTTACATAGTTATTGGCAAGCTTACCTCAGCAATCAGCGTGGCCACAATGCATTCCAGCTCATCCTCGTCGACATCATCAATTCCCTGGACGGTCAATGCACACATGAAGGCGGCCAGTGGAACACGGGTGTCGCCAATTAGGTGAGCTCTGAAAAAGCGTCATTTCTGTAGGTTGAAATTGGCTTTTTGCCAATGGACCTCTCAAGAAAACCCACACTTTCTTGAACAACGTCCGAAATGCTATCGAGCGAAGCTTCTCCAAAATCAAGAACAGTCCGCAGCTAATGAAAAACTCCTCGTTGTGCTGTAAAGCCGCATCCAAACGAGCCAAATTGCCCTCTTTGACGGATTCTACTAACTAAAAATCACATTGAAAATCTCGCAAAGATATACTCACCTCAACAAACGAGTTCAAATTGTATTTTTGGAGGATTTCGATGCTGGGCATTTGACCGAGGAACATCTAAAACGATAGCAATTTTATCAATTTCCCAAAATCTACCTTACCGGGATAAAAACGTTAAAATGAGCCGCTTGTTGTGTAACCGATCGCTCGGGCAATTGTTGAATGCATATGTCAACGCTTTCTCAGCTGAAAGGAAATTACTAACACCCAATTTTTTTTCAGTTACCAAGAGGCAAGTCGTTGTCAAACATGGCCTTCTGCCCCAGATAATAGTTGTACGTGACCTTGTCGGCCATCGAAAAATAGTCGTACAAAATCCCGGCATTGTCGATGGCGCGGATCAACGGTCGCAACAGGTTCAATTTATTAATCTAAAAGCCTTCTTAATTAATTAGGGTTTTCAAAAACCTTGAAATAGATCCGGAACAGCTGATTCGTGAGATTCAACATTGAGATCTTTTTCGTGGCTTGTGGTTCTTTACGCCTGAAATAAAAGTTCAAAACTATTAAACTTCAACATACGCATCCGTAACCGACGTCCTGTAGCTTTCCATCAAATATTTTGCGCTATCCTCATAAAAAGTAGTCTTTTCCGCTTGATCATCGTCGTCTTGGTCACCTGTTTGGTCGTCGGCCTAGAAAACAAAAATACAGAAACAAAGCAAAAGCTTACCAATTTTGCGACGTAGAGCAGATCCCGAGCTGCCGCGTACAAAATGGGCATGTACCAGTTGGATTCCTTGATCTTGGGCATCAGCTCGGTGTTGATGGTTTGGATAATCTGAAACGGAAGAATCGGAATCAGCTAGATGCTTTTGCCTGGGTCTGCGATTGGTAGGCTTCCTCGTACATCCCTTTTTCGAGGTAGTAGAGCACCTGAAAGATAAAATCCAACAATAACTAGCTTTGATACCTGTGTATGAAAGCAAGCAATATAATCAAAGGCCTCCATCGCAATGTACGGTCGATTTCTGGCAGTTCCCAATTGGTCTACCTGAAAAACCGTCAATTACGTGATTTTAAGCCACCTGTAGAAATCTCAGCTCGCTGTGTTTGTCCCGAATTGACAGCAATTGGGCCGCAGATTCGGCATTTACCCATGTCTCACGTTCGAGTAGTCTAGAAATAGAAATTTTGGTTTTAAAAAATGCCCAAACCGCGTCAGCTCATGGAAATAATCGTCGAGGCTTCGGATGTGGTCGACCCGGTTCATTGTGAAGCACAATTTGCTGAAAATTAAAAGTTAACTAGGCAAAGATTTTAGTTTTTGCTAGAATTAATCAAAACTGTGAAAGAAAAATCGGGCAGTCGAATTGCCGCGAGTTTCGGGCGCACCGAGCTGCGTAAAACCTGCTGCAACCACCGTATCCCCGAGCCGATGACCGGCAAAACGAGCGAGATTTGTGAACTTTCGTAACCTTGAAATTCTCCTACTTGAAATTTTATTAAATCTGTATGAGTCTGTCCTTTTTTTAAACTATAAACAACTTTATAACGCCTTATCATCGGTTATTCAGTTGCGAGGGCTTAGATTGGCTCTTTTCTCCAAACTCGTGAAATTTCTAGAACGTTCTAACGTAATTCTCAGTTTCTCAGTTTTCCGATTTGGATAGCCTAAATCAGTGTTCTATGTTCTCCAGCGCTGTGAAACTGGTTTAATTGACAAATATTTGTTCATTTCCAGGTAATCAAAGATGTCAGGCGAGCCCTCGTGTTCAGCGACAACAGAAGTGCCAAATGCGAACCCGGGACCCGACACCAGCCTCCCGCCCGCCGTCATCGTCCTTGGCATGGCTGGTTCCGGCAAGACGTCGTTCGTCCAGCGGCTGACTGCTCATCTACACGCCAAGAAAACTCCGCCCTACATCGTAAACCTGGACCCGGCAGTCCACAAACTCCCCTACCCGGTCAACATCGATATCCGGGACACCGTCAAGTACAAGGACGTGATGAAGGAGTACGGACTGGGCCCCAACGGTGCAATTATGACCTCGCTGAACTTGATGTGCACCCGATTCGATAAGGTGTTGGATCTAATCAAGCAGCGCAGCTCGACGTATTCGATGTGCCTTCTCGACACGCCGGGACAGATTGAAGCTTTTACCTGGTCCGCGTCCGGCTCGATTATCACGGATTCGTTGGCAAGTCAGCAACCAACGGTGGTCGTGTATGTTGTCGACTCGGCCAGAGTCGCGAACCCGACGAACTTCATGTCAAATATGCTCTACGCGTGCTCGATTCTGTACCGGAATAAACTGCCGTTCGTGATCGTGTTCAACAAGTCGGACATCGTGAAGCCGACGTTTGCGATGAGATGGATGAAAGATTTTGAAGAATTCGGCGCGGCTTTGGATGAGGCAAGTCGAGCTATATGTCCGACTTGAGCCGTTCTCTCTCCCTGGTGCTCGACGATTTTTATGCGAATCTGCGGACCGTTGCGACAAGTTCATATACTGGTGAAGGGATGGATGACGTGTGCCAGGCCATTGAGGCATGTGTCGAGGAATATAAGAAGGAATACATCCCGATTTACGAGAAGACGATGGCGAATAAGAAGGAGGCTCTAGAGCAGGAGAGGGCGCGGCAGCTGGAGGAAATGCGCAAGGAGACTGCGGTATTGGCGGGCAGCAATGAGGAGACAATGATAACCGCGCCATTTGAGAAGATTCATATTGGTGAGGAACCTGTTTGAGGTTTTTAGACTTTTGTTACGTTGATAAATTTTTGCCGTTCAGATTAGCTTCTACGTAATAAGCAGGTTACATGCCATGAAGATCTATTTGAAGAGAAACATGCTCGCATCATTGTGCTGCTCTGAATTACTTGGAAAGACGAGTTTTTTGTTGGTGAACGCTGAAAGTATAAAATGTATACGAAACAGCGGGATTATCAAAATATTTATTACAAAACAGTTGGAATCGTGTATGTTCGATATTTCAATACAAACAGATGCGGGATTAATGCGCGAATTAATTCAGAATTATTGCTTATTGCGATCGAGCATCTTCTCGACGACCTTCGTGTCCTCGTAGAAGTCGGGGTTCAGTTCGGTGAGGAGCGATGGGGTCGGCTGAAAGCGGAAAATGAGCAACTTCTCATGAATAACCTTTGCCAAGCGCTCGGCTTTGTCCTTGCTGACAAGGATGCTGCGCACCTTTTCGTTTTCCTTCTCCAACTCGTCCACCATTTGTAGCAGATTCTCCTTCTAAACAGGGGGGTATAAATCTTGGAAAATTGTTTACCTCGTGCTTCAGCTCGTCATTCTCTATCTTGGAGTCGCCCTTCCACGCCTCCAGCTCGCGCTTCAGCTCGTCATTTTCTTTCTTGGAGTCGCTCTTCAGCGCCTCCAGCTCGCGCTTCAGCTTGTCGTTCTAGCTCGGTTAATAGGTTTTGATTCCATTTTTGTATTTACCTCGTATTTCAAGAGATCGATCTTCTCCTTCTCGGCGTTGAGGGTCATCGTGAGCTCGAGCATGTCAGCCTCCAGTTCCTTGGCTTCGTTGATCCTTTCGGCACATTTCTAAAATGGAACGGATTGAGACGACGGCGAACACATTTAAAATTAAAGCTATCTGCTAACCTCCAATACGTCCCAGATACCATTCTTGACGGCTTGCTCGACCCAGGCAAAGCCGGGCGTCTCGTCGAATGACGGTGGGTTACGAGCGTTCACTGAAAAATATGCGAATGGTGAACATGGAAAGGGCCAACCAGACATCCTGCGGGAGAAGCGAGAATGATCGTCAGTCATTTTTAGAAAACAGTCTGGATTAAATCCGGTCGGTGACATGCTGTCAGTGATAATGCAAAACTGTAATGGCATCAAAAACAGCAAAAAGCCTACGACACTCGGGATTCCCAAGCCGTCTCCTTTCCAAGTACTAACCGAGCCCAACGTTGCTTAACTTGGCAGATCGGACGGGATGCCGTGCTTTCAACGTGGTATGGTCGTAGGCGAGAGGTGGTTACTGCGCTCCAAACTTAGGCTTGGGCCTTAGTTCTAATATAGCCAATTTTTACAACATTTACGGATTTTTAGATCTAAAGAGTGCAGAAAAGTTAGCTTAAAATACTACCAAAACAAATTGTACCAAAAAGACGATAAAATACGTTACGTATTGTTGACAGGTAAGCACTGACGTAAAGATAAAATTTTTCCCCTGACGTATTTTTATAGGTTAGGCTCATTATGAAAAAGGCGAGGTGTGAAACAACGTAAACCATTTATCGCAAGTATCAATAAGGATATAAATATCTCTGTTAATGCCGTTCTGAGTAGTAATTCGTCTTCGTTGTGTTATTAACAAGTACAGCTGTCCTTGCCGTGGCAGTGCTGGCATCTGAAACAGCTTAACTTTGGATGGCCGAGATTCCCATGCTCATTTCGATTCTGCCCACAGCAGAGTTGGTACCGGAAGAAGACGGCCATGCAGAGGAGGGCTGTAAAAGAGAGAGATTTATCTGTTTTTTTGTTCTTCACCTGATCCTATGCAAATGGCGGTGAAGATGAGGACGGGGAGGACGAGCTCGAGCTTCTTAAAGGTACACTAAAGTCTCGTTGGTTTGGTTGACCAGCCAGAACGCCCAGGATAGAAACAGGTTACGTAGTCTCGCCGCGGAGCAAAACGAACCCGCGCCACTCCCGGAGAACGCCATAGACCGATAGCATGGGCAGACGAGGAAGGAAGGGGATAAAAGGGTCCGGTTGTTGCGCGCAGAGGACCCGATTCCGATCAGAAAGAAGGAACTAACATTGTCTGGAAGTGTTCTGATGAATGTCCTTCGATTTTCCAGTACAGTGTCTTGATATTCAAACGAGGATTTTCTTGAGGCAAAAGAATCTCTCTGGCCAATTTTTGTCTACAGTGTCCCAAAAAACCCTACCTAGGGGCCGGGATGTGCCGATTTCTGATTTTGGTATCTATCAGATCCTGCAAAGGCGAGTCCAGCACGCCTTTCGAAATTTTGAAATTCCGGAATTTTTTGCCCAATTTTTGGTATTTTTTTATGCAACAAGGGACCTTTTGCAAAACCCCAATTTAACGGTTTAAGGCCACCCTTTGTTTTCAAACAAGCTGTCTTTTTGGAAAGTCGTTAAAATCCATAAATGGATGATCGTTTTATCCGAAAAGCATCAGAAATGCAGCTTTCGCAAAAATATTAGTAAAAGTAAGAAAAATCCGAGACTTAAAATTTCGAAAGGCGTGCTGGACCCGCATGGAAGCTCCTTGATTCAAAATCTAGAAATTGAACCGTCTCGGCCCAATTTGGGTCAGTATCTCTTTCATTCTCTCTCTCTCTCTCTCTCTCTCTCTCTTTCTCTCTCGTTTTTCTCTCGTTGGCTCACTCATTTTGTACGATTTATACTCAAAAAATGCAAATGCAAAGATCACAATATCAAGGGCGGGGGGCAGGGGAGAGCCGTGAACGCGTTGAGGACGCCTCGAGTGTCTGATTTTCTCTAGGACACACGACGCGACCGCTCACGCCTTTTGCAGCCCGTCCGCCTGCCTATAAAACGCTTGGACAATGAGGCACGACACGATTTGCCGGGGAGAGGGAGAGACAGGATGAGAAAGACTGGCTTCAAAGCGACGTAATTTGTTTGTTGTAGGAGGGACTGGGATGGGCGGATATTATGGGGGAGATGGTGGACCCGTATTAGGAAAGTGGTTTTGAAAAAAGTTGGATTTTATTAGTTCTTTTGACTTCTAAAGGGATTGGCAAGGCATAGTCAGCTATGGATTTTGCGTTATGGATTTGCTTTGCATTTTTTCCGCAACCGCGATAGGCAACGCACGCCCTTGCTTTTCCATTGCGTAATGGGTTATGCCCCGAACCGGATGGTCATCGACCCGCCGCGCCACGAAATGCAAAGCCACACGCGGCGCGCGTTGTTTTGCGTTACGTACATTCGATAATCGATTACGCAATGGAATAAAACTTGCCGCATCAGATACGCAACGCGCCCACTACTCGA
Organism: Mesorhabditis sp. LJ9110; assembly: GCA_038088335.1. Taxonomy (NCBI): domain Eukaryota; kingdom Metazoa; phylum Nematoda; class Chromadorea; order Rhabditida; family Rhabditidae; genus Mesorhabditis; species Mesorhabditis sp. LJ9110. Next base: position 133,540 of record JBBGBA010000257.1, on the reverse strand, counting down.
AGCGCACATTTTCGCATATTTTGGATGCTGGCGCGCAAAACAACCCGCAACGCGACACGCAGCGCATCGGATGATGCGCGGGCGCGCGTAAATTCCGGTTACGCCATGCTAGCGCGACGGTATGCTATGCATTGCGTATCGCGGGCACGGAAAACTGTTTAGAAAATTCATAGAAAGCTTTCCTTGCCCATCCCTGAAATTTCAAAAACTCTAAAATAAATCCAACCCCTTTTAAAACCTGCAAAAAAGGCAAAAAAATATTAAAAAAATAGTACGAGGGGGAATCGCGCTACCCGGACCGGAACGATGACGCCCAATATGTACAAGTATCACAATCGGAGGGAAAAGAACGGGGAAGAAGAGGGTGTCTTTGGACGACATAGAGCTCTTGAAAATCACACGACTAGTCCTTGAGTTGCAGCTCGGATTCGGCGGTCTGCACCGGTTTCAGGTGGGACTTCTTGGGGGTGTTGTAGAGCAGGAGACGCTCCATGTTTTGGGCCGGGTACTCGACGGAGGTGGAGCAGATGAAGGCGAACACGTAGCTGAAATAGAGGAAGTTGAATCGGGAAATATGGCTTAGGTTTAGGTTCAGGTTTAGGCTTGGCTTAGCTCTAGGCTTAGGCATAGCTTAAGCTGAGGCTTATCTAGTCTTCGGCTTAGGCTTAGGCTTCAGATTAGCTTCAGCTAGAGTCAGGTTTAGCTTGGGCTTCGTTTAGGTTTAGGCTTAAACTTTCAAAAACGTACGAAATAACCAGCTGCACGGCGCAGTGGGCAAAGATGTACCACATCGAGTTGTTCATGATCGGGAACGGCACGAGGAGGTATGTGAGGACGACCTGAAAAGGGAGGGAGTGAGAAAAGAGAGAGAGAGAGAGAGAGAGAGAGAGGAGAGAGAGAGTGACAGAGTTTACTAACGGGAATCATGTGGAAGAGATATGCTGAGTACGACAGATTCGCCAGCGGAACCATCGGGTACCAGGAGAGCAACGCATTCACCGAGCCTCCAATGCCTGAAACAAGCTTATATACTCCATAAAATAAAAATATATATATTTATAAGGTTTGTATAACAATCCTGGTCGTAAAAACTGACCTGTATGACAAGCATAAAGGACCCAGGCCAAGCCTAGCGAGAAGATGACACGATGGGTGGCGCCGTAGAGAGTGTGGTAAACACCCCAGTCCCAGCCCTAAAAATTTAGTTATCTAGGTTTAGGATTATTCCGAATTTTGCCTCTGTCTCTCTTCCTTTTCCCCCGTAGACGGTAGAGCCCATACATCGACAGGAACATGGCCAACACGGCCATCGCCCAGCCGCCAAGGACGAAGCTACGACTGCGAGGTTGCTTGGAGGCGCCCTAAAAATTTAATGGTTGCTAAATTCCATATCTACTCGGGAAATAAAGCGGTCTCACGCGTTTTAAGAGGTCTAGAAAATGTCAGAATCGCCCCGTGAGGTCGCTAGGTCTCGACAGCTACACAAAAGTGCCAAAACACGATTAAATTGGCGCTGCACATGGCGGAGCAGCACGTTTGGTACAACTTGTAGCTGTCTAGACCTAGTCGATCAGGGGGGGTTCCTCCTGGCCTTCTAACCTTTAAAGGATAAGCCAGCAGGGGTAGAAGCCGGGAAAGGAAGCGCTGGACAGGAGGTGGTGTCACACTTTTTAAAGGTATTAAACTGTCAGTCATCGAGCTTGCTTAAGATCAGGCTTGGGCTTGGGCTTAGGCTTAGCTTATTTTTAGGCTTTCGCTTCGGCTTAGGTTTAGGCTTAGCTTTAGGCTTAAACCCCTTAAGCTACATAACTTAAATTACTAAGGAAAATCTATCAAGTCTCAGCATTCAGGTACAGTAGGTTAGAAGCAGCACATTTTAAAGGAGGAGCGACAGAAAGATCGAGTGACAACAACGCCCAAGCGACAAATAAAGGGCCTACGGGTTTTGAGGCGTATTTCTCGCCGCGTAACAGTGGCGCCTAAAAAGGTGGCTGGTATTTAGGGATCTGTTCATTTTTGAGAAGCGATTACCACTGAAAATTAGCAAAAACTGACCCAGTTGCAGGTAGTAGCCGAGCAGGATGCCGATGACGTAGGGGGCGATACGGTATTGGGGCTTGATGTAGAGCTGGACGTGATGCTGAAAATGCATGGAGTTAGAGGGTTATTGAGAGCGAGAGATGGCGGAGGGGAGATAGACAGAGAGATTGAGGATGAGGAGAGGTGAGAGAACGAGAGAGAAAGCGAGAGAGAGATAAACCAATGCCTAATTACCTGGATAAAGTTAGGGTTGAAAATCTCAGGTTGCTTCCACAAAAGGAATTCCTAGGATGGTGACGACGTTCAAGATTCCGGAAAAGGATCGTGATGATGCCTAAAATGCCACGTTCCGATAGGTGGATTACGGTAGTTCAGTTGCATGTTGAGATCTTGAAAGCTCGTCAACACTTACAAACAAGAAGCCCGAACTTGGGGGATTTCCGGAGGGAGAGGAGGAAGATTGGAGAAACGACGTAGAAGATGAACTCGGTGCCGATGTACCTGAAAAGGCGGTATTTCTCTCTCCCTCTCTCCTCTTCTCTTTTTTGCTACCAAGTCCATGGCATACATCTATTCTGTGTCAACGAGTTGATGAAAAGCGCATTCTGCCACCAGTATTTTGGGCATTGAATGGCCGGATCGGTTGGTGGCCACATCGGATGCCAATGGGTCACTAAAGCAACCGGATACTGTATTTTATGCACCAACTATCTTACCTGATAGCCTCAGCGTCACCGCCATTAGTGTGTAGAGGTAGGCGGGCCAGAGGCGGATGATGCGATGCTGGTAGAAGCGGAACCAGTAGCCCCAAGAGTTCCACGAGGGTTCGGGTTCTGGAATGAGAGGGGTTGACTTTGAAAGGGGTTGTTACGGCCCTTAGGCTTGGCTTAGGCTTAGGTTAAGCTTAAGCTTCGGAGTATGCTTCGGCTTCAGGTTCTGTTTCCCTTAGACTTAGGCTTGCTTTGGCTTAGTCAGCGTTAACTCACCAGTAGTATTTTTCAACCACTTCCGGAACCAAGAATACGACAACACCGTCCCGCCGAGCGTCAGGAAGACGTCCACGCTAAAAAATATCGTATACCAAATCCACAACCTGTACTACACTGTAAGCTACAATTTTCAAGCCTGCGTACCTCAACGTAAAGTTGGTAATCCACTGCCTCCAGAAGGAGTTGACCATCTCGTCCTTGAACTCGTCTACATTGCCGAGGTAGGCCTGGATGAAGATGAACGAGTGGCCGATCAGGGTCCAGGCCATTGTAAGGAACCTAAAGTGTCGAATTCTCTCTTATACTTTAGCCAAAACCTACCGTAACCCGAACATACAAGTGATTGTTGATTGCGGGTCTTTCGGGTAGCAAGTGGCTTTCTTGAGGTTTTTCTTCAACGAGAAGCAGAGCAGCATCTTTTGGCTCATCGTTCTGAAAGGTGGGCTTATCCTAAAACCTGGTCATCTACTTACTTGACATCATCACCACGGTGCATATGGAATACAGTGGCCAAGCAGACGAACAACGACAGCACGGCGTTGAAGATGAAATCGGCAACCGGGATCGGGAGCTCGAACCTGAAGGGAAATTAATTTTTGTGTGCGAGAAACTGGGTAGATACCTTGAAGTACGTTTTAGCCTAGAGAACTCACCATTGCTTCTCGTGTCTGGACGCGATGCAGCTTGTAAAGTCCATCTTGGACGCGTCGGCCTGTTCCTCATCTACCACCTCTTGCCAGAGACCGAGCAGCTGAAGGTATAATGAAATTGATCATTTCTCACTCTCTCTCTCTCTCTCTCTCTCTCTCTCTCTCTGTCACTCTCCCTCTCCCGCACTCGCTCACCTGCTTGTGCTCCTTCTCACACGGGCTGGGGATGCAGATGCTGTACGCCTCCGTCCCCGGCTCCTCATTTTCATTAATGCCTAAATAGTTCATAATACTGGCATTATAAGTATAGTACTATTTACTACGTTATGCTACAAACCACACCCACCGTAGCAAAAATGCATTGGATGCTCGGATCTGGAGTAAACGGTCTCTCCGGCAGCGAGCAGGCACTCGTAGCCCCGGTAGACCCATCGGTCTTGGTCTCGGCTGAGGAAGAGCCAGGCTGGTCCTGGAGGGGATGGGTCTTAAGATGTCGTAACCGGTTAACCTGCTCCGAATGACTGATGGTAGTAATTTCTTTGTAGTTCGAGGGTGTCGTGCATGTTGAGATATGGCCATACCTAAAAATGGATTATTGAAGCTGAGACTGTATCTTTAGAGTTAGAGAGAGAGAGAGAGAGTGAGGGAGAGAGAGAGAGAGAGAGAGAGAGAGAGAGAGGGGGATAGCGAGTGAGAGAGGGGGAGATGGAGATAGAGGGAGAAAGAGAAAGAGCGATAGAGAGAGAGCGAGCGAGAAAGAGTGATAGAGAGAGAGCGAGCGAGAGAAAAGAGAGAGAGAGAGAGAGAGAGAGAGAGAGAGGAGAGAGTGAGCGAGAGAGCGAGTATGAGAGAGAAAGAGTACGAGAGAGTGCTAGCAATGTTTATCATAAAACAAACCAATTCGAAACTCACCCGTGCCAAACTCTCCGTACACCGGGCGCTGAGGTCGAGGCTGGCGCTCTTGTTCAGCCACTGCCGCACGAAGGGCTCATCAAACGACTGGAGGCTGGCTGCAGCTTCTCGGAGCCCGGTCAATAACAATAGAATCCGGCCCACCCATATCCGGAGGCCGCGCATCTATAGAGGGAGCGATTGCCGCATTAATGTTATTACATGAAGAAGAGAGAAAAGTGAGTGATACATCAAAAAAGCGATAAACAACAAAAATATTTTTCTAACACCTTTAAGAGAAATTATTACATCACGATAGTCGTAATTCATAGTCGTACATTTTAAGGGGATGGAAAATTGTAAACCAATAGGTTTGTAACGGGTTTTGTAAGAATTTATTACATAACCGTATCATAATCTCCAGATCCAGACCCAGATACAGATAGCATTTTTAAAGGAAACTGCAAGGCATGGCTATAGATTTTTTTTGTCTATGACTTCGCTAAGCATTTTCCCGGTTCCGTACCGTGACACGCAACGCAACATGCAGCGCAAAAGACAACGTGAACATTAACACCGCGAAAAATTCTTAGTCCATTACGCCATTGAAAAGACGGCGTACGCGTTGCGTGTCAGGCCCTGAAAATCCATAAGGAACCCTAGTCATGACTTGCTCGTCCCTTTAGCACCCTCTATTAAGTTACGGCATGATATTCCAAATGCTCCTCTCCTCTTAACACTCTGTGTTGATCATGCGTGTCTTGGATGTCGTCGTCTCGAGTAAAACTCGTAACAGAGCAACTGTCATATTTCACTACCCTTTGTCTAGCCCCTCGCAGCCAGTTGCGACAAATTTCCTGAAGACAAATAGAGAAGCGCCGAGGAGGGGGATAGTCAGTTGATGAGCACAGGTTAGTACCATCTCGCGCTTCCTCGGGTTTTTCTGCTTTTGTCTATCGAAATTTCGTCACTATGGAAATGATAATTTTAAAGGGGTGGTGACAGATAGGAATGTTAAAATATCTTAAAATAGCTGAAGTTAAAGATTTTGAAGATCAACCGATTACGCAAGGAAAAGGCAGCGCGATGCGTTGCGTGTCGCGGGCGCGAGAAAATCCAGAGGACTTGGAAGGCCCAAGAAAGCTACGGTCATGCTTTGCCGGTCCTCTTCAAGACGTACGTATACACCTATGAACACCGCTCTGTACCTCATGCTCGCTATGTAAATAAATGTATACGTAGTAATAACAAAACGTTCGTGTTAAAGGCAATCCAAAAAACTACTGCTTTTCTAAAAAAATTCAACGTGAAGTCAGTCAGCGATAATCAGAAATCTGAAGCCGGGATACAAGAATTAGCGTGATTTAATGTCAAATCTAAATCATAGGAACCTAACCATTAATGCGCACACCTCAAATCACCGGTCAAGTCTGGAAATGCCCCAAAATTGTAGCGTACCGCCTCGTAAATGGCAAAATTGGATTACCAATGGCGACAGGTAAGAAAGAAAACAGAAGAAGCCGTAAATGGTTGGCCGGGAGAAAGGGAAATCACCACCAAAAAGGCGGGCAACGAAAAGCCCGTCCGATTTGCATTGTGTTGTGGCTGGGGTGGGTGGAGGTGGCGGTGATGGCTACTTTTGGTCGGGTGGGTCGGGTGATGGGAAAAGGCGAGAGAGAGAGAGAGAGAGAGAGAGAGCGAGAGAGAGAGAAAGCCGGACGCACACATTTGTTCGCCAAAAACAGTTCTCTGCCCCACCACCAAAAACTGGCCGTTTCCAGCAGCAGATTTTGTCCGTTGATTTGACCATCCGGCACACACAAAGTTTTTGATGGGAGCTTATCATTTTGGGTGTGTTGGATGATGCGAGAAAGCTATAAGATGACCCCGGGTTTCTTGGCAAATTCGTCGAGCTTGGTCCAGCGGGTTGGGTGAGGCTAAAGGGCGCATTTTAGCAATGGTCTATCCCAGTTTTTGGGTGAAATCTGCCACGATATGTCCCGTAAATCAACCTCCAAAGTGACAGTCAACAGTTTTGAAACGGAACTCGGCGAACTGGGGAAAAAGTGGCGCTTTTGGCGCCGGGTTTTGTCTTAATATCTGAAACTGCCGCTTTCATAATTATTTAAGAGTAGGGACAACGCTGGTATTTCACTCAACAAAAAATGAAAGTATTGCCTTGCCTGTTCCCTGCAAAAAAATAGTGAATTTGGGTGCTTGAGCATTATCGGGGGGGATTCTTTTTTTAAGATAAAGACAAGAGACAAAATCTTCTAACAGAGGTTTTCCCCTATTTGAAATTTTTACAAGTTGCAACAACATAAATACAGAAAATATCGATTTTTCTACTAAAAATTGCCAATTTCTCAGTTTTTATGGTAGTTTTTCCATTTTAAATATCGCTAAAATTTGTATTAGTAATAGATGGAAATATAGGATTATCTTAAAGAGACCGACATTTTATGTCTGAATTCAAAATCAGCTACCTAAAAATCGAGCCTTATCAAATCAGGAAGGAAAAAATTAAGATCTCTCAAATGTCATGTCGTGGGTTGTAAAATGTCAGGGGGTGAAGATGTGATGAATCGGGAATTGGCAATGGGAATTGAAAAATTCGACAGATCCGAGGGGAGGCATATCACTTTAGGGGTCGGACTTATCGAAGGGACCGGGCGGGAGAGAGGAAGAGAATGAGTGTAATGGTGATCTACCCCGGCCTACTACGCGAGTCCGGCCGGAGTGGAATCGGAATAAAATCGGGAATACGTGAAATACCTAACAAATTATAGGCCTAAGCCCAAGCCTAAGCTAAGCCTAAGCTAAGCCTAAGCTAAGCCTAGCTAAGCCAAGCTAGGCTGCTAAGCCTAAGCTAATCCTGAGCTAAGCCTAGCCTAAGCTAAGCCTAAGCTAAGCCTAAGCCCAAACCTAAGCCCTACGCGCTCGACAGTCCGCGTGAAATCGGATTGAATCTTCGAGGGTCAGAATCCAAAAGATAAGTAGGCTCCTTGCAGACTGTTGCGTTCAAGTATTTACGAGGTTCAATCGACGTGACGCGTTTGAGAGGGAGGGATGGAGGGACGAGAAAAACATAAACAGCTTAAGGATCCCTGGCTCGTTCTCCTCTTCCACTTCCCTCCTTCTCCTTCTCAAGGCGGCAGCAAACAGCACGGTTTCTTTGTGAGGGGAGGATGGGAGGATGTGGTTTCGAGGGTTTCGGCTTGGGACTTTGGTGGGATTTGTATTTTGTGTTTCAAAATTAGGAAAGTCTGGTCTTAACGTATTGCTAGGGTGACGGGATTCGAAGGTCAAAACCAAAAAAACGTCCACTTGAACATGAGAGAATAACAAATTATTTTTTAATTGAGTTCTCACCATTTGTGATTTACCATTAGGGTATACTTTTAAGGTATAGTGAAAAATTTAAAGTGAAAAGTTTCGGCATGGCCGTAAAAGACGTTTAAAAAAACACTGAAAGACGTTGAAATCTGCCAAAATAGTCTGATAAGCATCATTAAGATTCGATTTTTCAGTAAAAACTATCGTAACCTGATTCCAGAAAAAAATATTATAACGTTTTAAGGGCTTCTAGCAGCTTAAAAACAAGCCTAAAATTGTCAATTCAAGGAAAGAAATAAGGAAATAAGGCTGAAATTTCTGGATTCCGGTTCATAGCGCTAATTTGCATAGAAAACATTGGCACACCTTGCTCTCAAATTATTTAGAAAACGCAAAAACCTTGATAAATAACAAAAACGAAGCTAAGCCCAAACCCAAGCAAAAGCCCGAGCCTAGGACCAGGCCTAATAAATCCCAAGCCCCGTTGGGCTGTCTTAAGATGTCGAGCGGTCATTTTGGATCCATACAGACTCGGTCATCGCCCCCCAGGGTGGGAGGCTGTACTTTAGAGGCTTGGAGCTCGAGGGGGAACCAGCCCCCCCGAGGAGGACGAGGAGGGGGATCCCGTCCGTCTACGGCGATCGGTACGGAGTCAAGACAGGACCTGTTCCTCCTGGAGAGACAGAGAGGAGACAGAGAGAGAGAGAGAGAGAGAGAGAGAGAGAGAGAGAACCACACATACATCCCCTTCCAAAGCCACGAAAACCCCGACCACCACCACCAGAAATTCGATAGAAAATGGGTGGTCGTTATTGGAGGACTATAGGGTGGTAAATTAAAGAATGGAATCGGCTTATTTTGTCAAAAATACAGTTCCTTTAAAGGGGCTGGCAAGGCATGACTATGGATTTGTCGGCTGTGGAATCGCTCCAGATTTCCTCGCGCCGCGGCACGCAACGCGCCCGCCGAAAATTCGGTTGCATACTCAATTAGCGCAAATCAATCGTTATGAAAAATCGTGGTGAATCATCCATCGAAATTTCAACTCAAAAAACCACAATTGACGTTTTAAGATTGATTTAAAGGGCCTAGGAAGGACGAGAATCGCCCTCTTTTGCCTGCTGGGTGTCGATTACAACGACGTTCCAGTCCTAACATTAGTAACGACTCGGAACAATTTTTAGAGGCTTTTTTGACGAAGAAACCTAGACAATAAAAAGGTTTTTTTAATTTTTCATGTATTTTGATAAAAGATTTTTGGGTACGATCATTACTTCTAAAATCATTACTTCTAAAATCATTATTTCTAAAAGTCATTACTTCTAAAAGTCATTACTTCTAAAAACGTTACTTCTAAAATTTGGTATGCCGGATTACCAGTTTTTCGGCATATTTATGCCCAAAAATACGCTTAGAATTTTAGAAGTAATGACTTTAAAGAATGATTTTAGAAGTAATGATTTTGTAAATGACTTTTAGAAGTAATGACTTTTAGAAGTAATGATTTTAGAAGTAATGATGGGTAGCCAAGATTTTTGGTACGCGACCTTATGCTCGACCAAAGCACGAAAAAATGATGGGAGATCTAGATCCGTTCCCCCCTGGTTGGGACCAGCCATTATAACAGCCCCCCTCCCCCACGATCGACCGTAACAAATGCCGATGAACTAACTGTTTTGTATTTTTGTGAAAGAGGGAGGTGGATGGTCCGTCTACTGCTACAAGATCCGTATCTTTCCCCCATGCCCCCTTTATTTTTGGGGCTGAGATTTGTAAGAAGGGGAGGCTGATCTGGGATGAAGATAGAAGATGTTGGGCTGATGTTCGGGAGCAGTTGTGGCAAAATAAAAGGGCAGATGGAAGGGTGAAAAGAGTAGTGAAATGGACTGACGTGGAGGGCCTATTAAAGAAAAGAAAGATAATGCGTAGCGTTGAAGTAAATTTAAAGGAGCTGTGAAGGCATAGTCCTCTGCCAAAACGCTCGAGGGAAAATGGTATTATTGAAGTTTTTCTATGCATAAAGAGGGTCAGGTGGGACGAATTCGACCTCTTAAGCGACTAGATCTCGACAACTACGACACACACCAGAAAACGAAGAGCATTTAAAGGAACGGCCAATGCATAGTCTATAAAAATCCATACCAAAGATAAAATTTAAGGCCTGGTATACCTTAAGGACGTTAGAAAATAACAAAATCAACCCCTCGGACGACTGGATCTCGACAAATCCGAAACACCAAAAATCAACGAATTCAAGATAAAGTAAAGGCAGAACGTATAAAAATGGTATTTCAGATTTTGCATACCTTAAAGTGACCAAAAAGGCCAAAAATCGACGACTAAGTCTCGACAACCACGAGACACACTAAAAACTCACAAAATAAATACGTTTTTCAAAAAAATGAAAAAGACTTGGAAATATATTTTTTTGATATTTGGAAATATCAAAGCAATGAAAAAGCCTTGTGTAGCTGTCAACACCTAGTGATCAAAAACGTCGATTCTCGCTAATTTAGTGCCTTTAAACGGCAAATCTGGATTTCCGAATTTTCTAGCAGATACTAGAAACGAAATCGAATTAAAAGGCCGATCAAGAAACCAAAAACAAACAATTTCCAAACGCGACACTCCAAATGACGAAAACTGGCTATTGTTTAGTGGGAGGTAGATGCTAATCTAATTTAGCCAAGTTCGTTGACTCACCGGGAAAGGTGGTGGACAAATGCGTAACCGTCTCCGTCTCGCCGTCTAGCAAATGCCGGGCGGCTAGCCCCGGGAAAAACGGGTTCCCACCCACGGCCTGGGTGATCCGACTAGGCCATCGTGGCGGTCGGAGGATTCGCCGGATTGACGGGGGGAAGTACAAAGGGTGCAAATGGAATGAGGAACAATGGAATCATGAAATTTCTTAGCTTTTTTGTGTTTTTCATTATAAAACAATTTAAATGTCTATGGATTTTCACCTACGCATCCGCGACACGCAACGCGTACGTCAATTGACGGGCACAATGGTGACGTAATCGATTACGCAACGGAAAGGCGCCAGGTGCGTTGAGTGTCGTGAGATCGATAGAAAGTACGTAACAATGACTTGCATCTTCCTTTAAATGGTCCAAGAAGTCCGGAAGTCAACCCCTTTCCACGCCTAGGTATCGCCAGCTACCAGGCACGCAAAAATAAGATGTAAGACTACTTGCACTTTTACTCCAATTTAATTTCACTTACATTTCACTTTTGCTAACGTTTATCTTGTTCGCCAATAAGCACCAGAAGTAGAAAAATTAAATTTTATGTGTTTAGCATCACACGTAATTTTCGAGAAGAAGAAACAAGAACAAGAACAAAAACAAACAACAAACAAACAAACAAAAACAAAAGATAAAACCAAAAAAAAAGCTAATATGCCAGAAGAAGGCGAGATAAAACTAAAAAAAGCTAATATGCTAAAAACGGCTGATTGAAATAACGTTAAAAATGATCAAAAGAGCCAGAAAAAGCAGTAAAATACTCGCAAAAATTTGGTAAATACAAATTTTGAGCCCTATAGCTTGGGAAGGACTTTAAAAGGTTGTAATGATGTGTAAAAACATAAAAGAAGCTATGGTAAACCATCACGACCACTTTTAAAAAAAAACGTAACAATTAGAAACCGGAAAAATTGCAAAAAGACAACCAGACGCCGTTTTAAGCACCGTTTCCTACTACTACCAAAGTGCTCTCCAAAATCCACGCCCAAAAAACTGGCAGCAAACAAACCACGAGGAACCCCGGCTTTTACAGCATAACCGGAACCAGTTCCTTTATGTCCTTTCCCCCCAAGGGCAGCGGCATCCCCCCTAGAATAGTACTCCAAACGCCTGATCCGGATCGGCCGGGCGAATTTTTCGCTGAAATGCAATCTTTTCGAGGCCATAGCCCACTTTAAGACACTTGTCCACACGTTTCAATGGGATTCCCACGCAACACTCTCGATTACAGGTATTGTCTATCGAGGAATTGACCTTGGGGAGGGCTGGTAGATCAGGTTGGATGGGAAATGGGAGCGGAACTAGTTCCGGGGATGTACTTCCCACGGAAATTTTTGGATAGCGGAGCTTTAACGGGATTGGTAAGCCAAAAATATGGATTTTTGCTACAGGTTTCAATGGATTTCCCCCCGATTGTCACACCAAAAATTCACGATAATTTTCAACCGAGAAAAGTCGTCTTGGTAACTCTTAAAGGGACCGGCAAGACATGGTTTTAAGCTATAGATTCCCAAAAGATGACAATTCCCGGAATAAGCAACCCTACGCAACGCCTGAAAATATCTTCTGGCCACGGCGCGCCGCGACACGCAACGCGCGCGCCGTTTCCGGTTGTGTACGGCTTTTACGGACCACGCGATGGTAAGGCGGTTGCGGAGCGTTGCGTATCGCGGATAAAATTTAATGTAAGTATGTATGGTAATTAAAGAAGATATGATAGATAGCGAGAGAAAGATAGAAAGAGAGAGAGAGAGAGAGAGAGAGCGAGAAAGAGAAAGGAGACCGAATGAGAGAGAGAGCGAGTGAGATCTAACTCAAAAGAAATTCAACATTTGAATTCTGTTAAATCGGCTTAAAAACTACAATCAGTCCTTGATGACACCAAGTACAACCCACATTCTCCGTATCCACCCCCCGAAAAGCCTAGAGTCAAGCGGAAACTGGTCGGCTCCATTCGCCAAAATGTCCAGACACACCACCCGTCCATACAAATGGCAACCCCCAAAAAAACGACCGGTCAACGCGCGAAAATGCCATCCCATCAACGTCTCACGAAACAAAAAAAAGGCCATACCGGCTAAACTGTCGTCAAAATTCCCGTGTTCCTTTCAAGGACGACAAATTGGAAAAAAAATCGAGGTGGGGGATTAGAAGTGTCCGAGTGGTAGGATCGATCCGGTGGTTGTGGACGTTCACCTTTTTCGGGTGGTTGTAGCCGGTTCTACGCCTTGAATGCCCCCAACCCGACCAGGCAAAGGCTCTAGATCGCCCGCCCAACACACGACATTCCTGCATAGTTTTCGGAGCCTCAGAGCCGCGGCTCCTCGAGAAGGGGGGGGGAGGATCGAATCGGAATTATCACGAGGCCGGGCTCCCCTCGAAATCTGGGGGATTACGATGAGATTTACGGTGGTTTGATAGACAAAAAGAACTGGAGTTTTCGTAAAAAGGTATCATAAGTCTTGGTAAATGAAGAAAATTAAAGTAAGCTCCTGACAGCCTCAAACGCACGGTTTTGGCAGCTATTAATTGCCTGATATATCGCCGTTCAAGTAACGACTAAACTTTAAAAGTAGACACCAAACTACGCAGAGAAACGCAGCGGAAAAACTTTTAAAGTGTTTTTAATTTTTTAAAGGAGTCCGCCTCTTTTTAAACGCGTTTAATTCCTTACTCCAATTAATTTTGAGTTTTACTCGCGCCAAAGCTGTCAAAAAAGGTGAAAAGCGCAAAAAATAAAGGCGCGCCATTGGAAAAACTAAATCCGCGATTGAGCTGAGTACAACTCATGAGTTATCCCTCTAACAACCTGCGAATATTTTTAATTACTGCTAAATCTTATAATCTGACTTTAAAACATAAAACACGTACAAAACATAAGTTTTCCATATTTACCCAAACAATTTCTGGCATGGTGAACCCGGTGTTTCCGACAAGAAGAAGGCTCGAAATAGTTTGCGGACTGCTCAAGAAAATACAGCAAGTTCCCGGTGAAACTGATGTCGTTTCAAAAACAACGTGCAACCGAAAGGCGCGGATGGCAGCTGTTGATTGCGACCTCCGTATATCGATGTTTTGGCGCAGGCTTTTTGCCTTGGGCAAAAGAACGGGCTTTGTTTGATCCATTAAAAAGAAGAAACCGCGCGAAAACGTGTAAGTTTTGGAGTTATTTAAGAATTAAACGCCTAGTTTGATTAAGTTAAAAATTATCAGAAACCCCTATTAGAAAAACCCTCTAAATTCAGTATCTTGATTTCTCTTATTTTCTGCAGCTTCCCGCGTTCCGCAAAACCTACCATGAAAAGAAACCTCACCCAGAAGCAGAGAAGTTCAATTTTTACGTAAATAAACGCCTTTAGAAGCAGCAGCGAATTCACGAAAAACTAGTAGAAACTATAAGAAATCCTATTTGAAGAACATTTCTACATTTATCTCAATTTTCATAAGCTACTTCGTTTTATTTTTCCTATTTTCCGCCGTTCCCCCCGTTCCGAAATACGCCCAAAAACAACGCGCACCCACCCACCCCCGAGGAACACATATGCAATAAGTGCACTGATAGAGTACATCGAGGGTGCATGCTAGGTGTTTGTGCAAAAGCCGCGCCCGGCGCACACACACCCACTGGTGTAGAAATTCAAACCGGCAGGCCTCGGCGGCAGAGAGAAAGCGACCAGCATGGCTGTTTTCTACCCGCTACGTGTTTACCACAACATGTCGAGGGCTAGAAAAACGGCATTAAGGGAGTGGAGGACATGACGAGTCGAGCACCGCATCGACTCGCCTTGGTTTGGCTTGGTTAATTGGAAAAAAAATATTTTTTCGGTCGAATTTAAGAGTTTTATTGTCAAAAAATGACCAATTTTTATGAAGTCTACAATCCTTTTTAAATCCGGATAAGCAAAAAAAACTGAACCATAAACTGTTGGGCATAGCGCAAATTTTTAGTTACTGTTAGTTAGCTGGCTGTCTGATGAAAAAATAAAGTATTACGCTGATTACTACTAGCTCCAAACGAGCACGGCTAGACGAAAAGAGTAAGTACAATTGCTAGGAGTTACGCGGATCCTTAGTATCTTTAAAAGCCTTTTATTTAGCACGACTGGGTTAAAAATTAAATAAATTAATAGGGTATTTCCCGATTGTTGCTCTATTTAAATCGCGAAGCAAAACACTTATATTTTTTTAGTATTTTCCTTTTCCACTAGATTTTATCAATCCGCTCTATTAACGAAAAATCTAGCCTGAAAAAATAGCGCCCCCAAAACGTGCTGCAACACCAAGACAGCACAATATTTTGGCAAAAGTCGCACTTTGCTAACGCATGGATGGTGTTGCCAGCGCTTTTCGGGCAATATTTCGTATGCTGGTAAACAAGAGTGGGGTTTAAAGGCCAAGACATAGCCGAAAAACGTTCCTCCTTGACAGTTGGCTGCCCGAATTATCATAAGGAATCACGTAAAATAACTTTTTATAAAAACAAACTACATATCGACGTGATAGGCCGAGGTCAAACCACCGACAAGGTCGGAAAAGGGTCGGGTTCGCCTGTTTAGAGAAACTTTTTTGGAAATACACAACGCGAAAGATCGTGTAACAAACATGTCAAATAATAGTTGCACGGTCAGAGAGAGAGAGAGAGAGAGAGAGAGAGAGAGAGAGATAGAAAAAGAGTGACCAACCAGGGCAGATACTGGCCCTCAGCAACCCCGTAATACCGAATCATTCGCCTCATCCGCGCGGCGAGTGCGCGCTCCCCGCGAGCTCGGGCTGACCTACTTCGGCGGATTGCGACGCGGCTTTTTTAATCCGGGTGAGCATTGGCGGCCCCTTAGGCTTAAATCACGTCGCCGCTAAATTGGCTCGTTTCTTTGGGCTTTTCGTGCTCGCTGCTTCGAATACCGGTCTGGATTTCAGTAGAATTGGGTTTCGGGCTCGTTTCTGTGCTTCTTTGGGGTGATTTTGGGAAATTGAGAATTACAGGTGCAGAAAAGTCAAAATCTTCTGATTTTCGTTCGAAAAAATTTCAGGAAAACAATTTTTTTTCCGAAAAATACGGCTACGATAACGTGACAATACTCTGTCCGTGAAGTGTATCATTGCGGAACACGAGGTGCATATTTCGTCGTATTCGTTTCGTTTATTCACTCGTTTTTCCTGGTTTCGCTGAATTTTCAAAATGTATGCTTTTTGGTTGTATATTTCTTGGGATTGAAAATTCTATTAGTTTTCTCGAACCAATTGAGCGATTGGGTTGGGTGCACGGTCTTGCTGCATAGAACGCGCCCCTGGGAGAGTATGTTGGCGGGCGGTTACAGCCATTCGCCAAGCCCATGACCGAGAAATTTCGCGGCAACCCGGATATCAACGTTGTAGTTGTTTGCTTCATTCATTTCTAGCCCTGCCGAGGTTGGCTATCTCCAAAATTTCATAAATTAAGTTTTTAGGTCATGAATTTTATTGCTCCCATCGCTTTCCCGACATCTACAATAGTTTTGCTTTAATTTTCCGATTATTTTCGCCACCTCTCTTCAAATCCCATCAATTTCCGCTTTTCAGAACATGTCCGGACGGCAAGGCGGAAAGGCGAAGCCACTGAAGGCGCCAAAGAAGGACAACAAGGATTTGGACGATGACGACATCGAGTTCAAGAAGCGACAACTTGAAGAAAAGAAGAAGCTCGCCGAAGCAGCGAAGAAGGCCGGCGAGAAGGGACCCCTCGTTGGCGGTGGCATCAAGAAATCCGGCAAGAAGTAACGACGCTATCAATTGGAGACCCACATATTTCACTTTGCTGTAAATAAACTATTTGATTCGAGCCTTATGCAGGAAATGAATTTTGCCTATTATAGCATGCGTATCCAAGTCATGATATTGGGCAAGGCGACGATTATTTACCATGGTTCCTCTACTAGTTTTCCTAGCGTATTTTTGTTTTTGAGCCATGACCGGCGGGCGATGATTGTGGCTGAAAACAAGGGCTAGAGGGGTGCCGGGGTAGAATCGTGTTTTTGCTCAATTTGTGTATGGGGGGCTATGGCATAGTGTTTTCGGGCGAACGGCGTTTGGCCCTACATATTCGGGCGACTTTATATTGATTTTGGGTGTTTAGGATTATTTTACTCCTTAGATAAGTCCGTCTCGTGTCCTCAGGAGTATCAGGATATTTAGTAGATGACCCATTTTGTGGCGGATTTTCTTTTTTCTGACGAATCTGCAGTGTTTCCATCTGGCTTCGTTTGCAAAGTTTATAGGGTTGTATGATAAAGCGGCACTAGTAAAATCTGTTTTTCTACGTTTCTTCTGCCATATCCTTGGGATTGACCGATTTCTAATCTCTCCCGAAGCTCGGGTTTCTTCTCTAAAGCCATTTCGCAATAATCTAGCTTGTTCCTATAGGAAACCGTCGATTTTTGATGGTATATACGTGTGTTTCGAATGTCTACCCATCGCCCAGCACTTTCTCTGCGTCTCCCCGCCCACACCCAGTCGCCTCCCCGGCTCAGCCGTTGGACTCAGACTATCGACCGCGCCCGGATCAGCCCGTTTCCTCCCCGTTCCTTCCGTTTTCTATAAGCTCAAATCGATTTCTTTACTAGAATTATCAGTATTTTCCAGATGGCCGATATAGTGGGACCACTACGCCCGTCAGACTCCTGGTCTACGACAGAGGTTTCGACATTCTAGCCGGGCTCATCGCGTAAATATTTTTCAGGTGAAGTCGATCCAGCACAGCCATGTGTGGAACATCCGTGGCTTTTCGCAATGCGAATGCCGCTACCTTGAAACGGCCGTGAAGGTTCGGGAACAGGTAAAAACATCTTATTTTGCTGAATTTTTTTCTGTAGACACTGCAACTGCCGACTTCTGGCCTCGGCGTCAGCGATCATGGCACGATGGCCTTCCGGATACGACTTCATCCTCAAGGAAATAAAGAGAGCAACAAGGATTTCACCTTCTTCCAGGTATTTTTTTATCTATACTTTGCTGGCCTTTCCGTTTTTCGACATCTGCTATTTATCCGTAAACATCCTCTTTTCGGGCCCGAAAAAAATTTATCAAAACAACCCTGTATATTATGCGGCCGGTACCGCGTTCATGCTGTTATTTTGCAGCCTTCATCAATTGTTTTTCAGGTTTTCTGCAGCGCCAACACCGCCCGCTACAAGGCCAAGTTCACCGTTTTCAACACCCGCAACGAGGAGATCCCGACCACCATTTACACCGGTACTCAACAGGTAATAAGAAGGTTTCTATATCACAATTGTTGTTTTTCTAGCTTCACGGTTATTTCGAGTACATTCGCCGTGACCTACTCGTCTCCCACATAGCGCCACATGATGAATTACAGGTTTTGAAAATGTGTTATACTAAAGTTTGGTAATTTAGCTGGTGCTTACCCTGACCGTGACTTTCGACACCGTCACGAAATCCTCTCAAAACTCGGCGCCCCGTCCACCATTCCCGGAGGCACGCCCGGCGGAAGTTACTCGCGATCTTGAAGCCATCTTCCGTGACCCCAGGCTCTCGGATTTCAAGATAATGGTTGGATCCCGTGAATTGCTAGTACACAAGGTATTTTATTTTCTGACGACTGGTAATGTTGGCTTGTTTAGGTGATTGTCGCCGCCAGGTCACCGTACTTTGCCGCGTTGCTTGAGCCCCACACCGAAGAGTCGAGGACGGGCGTGCTTCGGTTGCACGAGGAGGACGTGGATTATGAGGTGAATATTACTTTTCAACGTTATAGTTGATTAGCGGCGAGGGAAACTCTTACCTTTTCGTCTGGTTTAATAGGATTTTGTGTCTAAACTTCTATTACAATAAAACTACCCCTCTAGCGGTCCAGAACGCTATTTTGGTTGATCTTTTCAAATTTCGTTTGGTTTATTTTTGGTTTAATCTCTAAAGCCCTAGTTTTTAGGTCATGAGCGAGCTCGTCGCCTACATGTACACTGGACGCTGTCATCGCCTCACCGACATGGCACTTGAGCTGCTCGCCGCCGCCGACCGATTTGCCATGCCGGGACTGAAGGAGGTGGCCGAACAGAATCTGCGCGCCACGCCAGCATCGACGGCTGCTGCCGCTCCCTGATGTGCGCCGACATCTATGGAGCAGCTGACTTGAAAGCTTCAGGTACGCACATATTCTGATTACTTTTTACGCCAATTTTTCTTTTAGACTGACGGCTGGCAGCATATGGTCTCTTCCAAGCCCGAGCTCGTCACCGAAGTCGTTCAAGCCATCTCCGACATTACGAGCAGCACGCCCCATCAATCAAGTAAGGGCTACTCTGTTTGTTTTAAAAAAATGTAGCTATTTGTCATTTTGAAATTTCATAACTCCAAAAAAGAAGAATGCCGACATTTTGTCGAAATTTTTGTATAGTACCTGGTGATCTTCCGCTAGATTTGTTCATGTTCAATTTCGAAATATAGAAATTCCGACACTATGAAGTTTTCACATTCTGCTAGCAAATCGGACTGGGTTTTGTATAGAAACATCTAACTTTTTCAGGTTCCTCAAGCGTCGAGCCACCTTCCAAACGACTTCGTGTCCTCGGCCCAGCGGACTTGCGCCGTCCCTAGCAGACAACTCCTGAGATACACACATGCCTCTAGTCCACGCTTAATATATCCGTGATCTCTTTGTCTGCATATACATACTCTTTTTTTTGCCCCGCTGATCATTCCCCTTCAACACAGTTCACATTGCCTTTCTCGCGTTGGTGCTTGTGTGTTTAATAATTGACAGTCTATCCTAAGGGCCATTTACTGACTTTCACTGAATTCCACGAGCGCTCGCCTTGTTGTTCGCCAAGCTCAATGTGCTGCGTTTTGCCGGCTTGGGCCGGCCTATATACATACTTTCTCTCTTCTCGTGTACTTACTGATACGGTTGAAATGGCTTGATAAATGTTACAAAATTCAAGACAACGCAATGTTATGTATGAGTTGACGGACGAGCTATCTGTGTGGTTGCGGTCTACAGAGTGGTTATTTCATCTCAGAATCGCCTGAACGGAGAAACTTTCAGTTTATGAACAACGGCGAGCCAAAACGGGCCAAGATGAGCCCGGTCTGCATTTTGGGCATCGAATCTTCAGCGAATAAAATTGGAGTTAGTGCTTTTACAATGAAGAAGGTCTATTTTTATCAGGTGGGGATCGTTCGGGACGGCGAAGTGCTATCAAATCCACGCGCAACATACATTCCGCCTCCTGGAGAAGGTTAGATAATGTTTTAAAAACCAAATTTTTTTTCTTGTAGGTTTCATTCCAATCGAAGCGGCCAAACATCATCGAAATAATGCTCAACGACTTATCGATCTCGCTATTAGCGATGCTAAAATCGAGGTAAGGGGAGAATTGAAGCCAATTCGTCGGTTTAGAACCCGGAAAATGACATTGACGCTATCGCCTACACGCGCGGGCCCGGAATGGGGCATTGTCTTGAGGTGATTTTTCCAAAGTTTGGCAACCATTTTCTTACAGGTTGGAGCCAAGGCAGCCCAAGCGCTAGCAGAAAAACTTGGAAAACCGCTGATCCCCGTCAACCATTGCATCGCACATATTGAAATGGGTCGACTAGTAACTAAAGCTGCGAATCCTACAGTGCTATACGTTTCAGGAGGAAATACCCAAGTATGTCGAAGTAGTCATGGTTGTACTTTTGATCTAGGTGATCTCCTATTCTAACCAGAAGTATCGAATCTTTGGTGAAACCCTGGATATTGCCGTCGGGAATTGCCTGGACAGATTCGCGCGGATTATCGACTTGTCGAATGACCCGGCTCCTGGATATAACATAGAACAATTCGCGAAGAAAGGTGACCCGTATCTTCCTAAAAAAATGTAGATTTTTAGGCGAAAAATTCTTTGAACTTCCTTATGTGGTAAAAGGTATGGATGTCTCATTGTCTGGGATTCTATCGACGATGGAGGCTAAAGCCAAGGCTTTGATAAAGAAGGGCGAATACAGCAAGGAAGATCTCTGTTTTTCGCTTCAGGTGTGTTCAAATCTTCATGAAGAAGACCTTTTGTTTAGGAAACGTTATTCGCAATGTTAGTGGAGGTTACCGAAAGAGCGATGGCATTGAATAAGAGCGCTGAACTTTTGATTGTTGGCGGCGTTGGATGTAATTTACGTCTTCAGGTATACAGTAGCGTTCATTAAAAACTAGTTTTTTTGTAGGAGATGGCCGCTGATATGTGCAAGGAACGAGGCGCCACGCTATTCGCCACCGACGATCGCTACTGCATTGACAACGGCGCCATGATTGCCCACACGGCCTGGGAGATGTACCACGTCGGCATGGTGCCAAAGGCAATTGTTTTTGTCTTTGATTGATTAAACTCTCTTAGGACGCCAGCGACTGTTCGGTCACTCAACGCTTCCGCACCGATGACGTTGATGTACTGTGGAGAGAGGACTAAACTTTTTTTACTTTGTTTTGTTGATTTTGAAATTTTTACGATTTTATGGACGATGTTTGGAATAAAGTTACGTATGTATTTTCGAATGATGCCTCATTACGCTATAGACGAGTTATTTTTTGGAATGGAGTTGTAACTTGATCGAAATTTATTGACAAAAACTTATTTTGTTTAGGCTATTTGCATCTAGAGTGGATCAATTACAAAACCTGCTTTCCTAGAGGGTAGCCCTCATTTTGATAACATTTACCCTATCAAGGTCAACCCTCCATTGATCGATAGCCACGGGTAGATTAGCACCCGTTTACCCCCGCAGGGGCTAGCCGGTTTTGGAGGACCGTCATCTCGTAGCCTGGTCATGCTGTCTGGGCTACACTGGGGGCAAAGTCCGTTCCTTCCGTCTTTTTCGGCAAGCCATGCCTCCCAATTACACAGTGCGATGACGCGGGTTGTTTTGAGCTCGGTGCTCTTCAAACCCAAACTCGGGGGTTCCAGGGGGAGCGCCAATTCCAATTTTTGTATTTGGTCGAACAATTAAAAATCATTATCGCGGGGGGGTCAAAGTCTAAATTCTCGTTGGCTTCCTCCCCTTATCAATGTCTCGGCTTTTGGCCTTCCATTTCCGCTGTTATTTTCGGGTACTTTGAAACTTGATTCTTACGATTCCTTATTTCTTACGATTATAACTGGCGCTTTTTCCAGGATGTTGTCAACGATGCGTTCGGCGTTGAGGCCTGTGTCGGCGCTCAAAACCTTGAGGTTTTGTATAACTAAAATTCGCAAGCTTTGATTTTCAGCAACGTCTCCGTGCGTAGCGTCTCTGCCGCCGCCGAGAAGAAGGAGCGCAAACCGGTGGAGACCTCTTCTTTCGCCATGAACATCTTCCGCGGCAAGGCCCAGCTCGAGAATGTCTTCCCCTACCCACTCAACTTGAACGAGGATCAGGTTCATTTTGATGAATCGATGTATTCATTTTCTTCTAGAAAGAAACCCTCAACATGATCGTCGAGCCGACAGAGAAGTTCCTGTCGGAAGTCAACAACTTGCTCAAGTAGATTGATTCTTTTCTGTCAGGACCGTTTTTTAGAAACGACGCTGAAGCCTCACAATCGCCAGAAATTCTGCGTCAATTCGGCGAGCTCGGCGCTTTTGGAGCCCTGGTTCCGGCTGAATATGAGGGAGCCGGCCTGAACAATTCGCAGATGGCCCGCTTGGCCGAAATCGTTGGAGCCCATGATTTGGGACTTGGAGTGACGATGGGTGCTCATCAGGTACATTCTATAGACAACCTGGATGTATCACTATTTTAGTCGATCGGCTACAAGGGTATCCTGCTCTATGGTGACGAGAAGATGAAGCAGAAATACTTGCCCGATCTGGCCACTGGCCGCAAGTTTGCCGCTTTTTGCTTGACGGAGCCGGGGTCAGGATCTGATGCTAGCGTAAGCTTTGACTTACCTTTACTAGTATGAACTCTTTTTAGTCTATTACTTCGACCCTCAAGAAAAGTGATGACGGGAAGCATCTCATTCTCAACGCCAGCAAGATCTACATCTCCAACGGCGGTTTTGCCGAGATTTTCACCGTCTTTGCCCAGGTTTGAAAATGTAGGCGTTTTAATCTCATTTTCTTATTTAGCAACCGATCAAGCAAGCTGACGGCACGACGAAGAACAAGATGACGGCTGTCGTTGTCGAGAAGGCTTTCGGTTTGATTTTTCGAAATGATAATTACGTATTCATCAGGTGGTGTTTCCGCTGGGGCCCCGGAGAAGAAGATGGGCATCAAGGGCAGCAACACTGTCGCAATGAACTTCGACAATGTCAAGGTAGCTATTTTCATAATTCTTCAAAATAGATTTTTAGATCCCGATCGAGAATGTTCTCGGTGGTGAGGGCGAAGGCTTCAAGGTGGCCATGAACATCCTCAACAACGGGCGTTTCGGAATTCCGGCCTCGATGACCGGAACGATGAAGTACGTCATCCAAAAGACGGTAAGAAAGCTTCCCGCGATCAGCACTTCTTTTTGTCCAGATTGACCAGGTCACCCAGCGCGTCCAGTTCGGCAAGAAGCTCGAGGAATACGGAAATGTCCAAGAGAAGGTGATATCTGGAGTTTATATGGCGTAATCTTGCGATTTTAGCTCTCCCAAATGATCGTCAAGCACTACGCGTCCGAGTCGATCGTCTACATGCTGGCAGCCACGATGGACGCCGGCGTCAAGGATTATCAGCTCGAGGCTGCTTGCGGAAAGATCTTCACATCGGTATTTCCGTTTTAATATACTGAACAGATATTATTTTAGGAAGCCGCTTGGTGGTGCACGGACGAGGCTATCCAACTTCACGGTGGATCCGGCTTCATCCGCGAGACCGGCCTCGAAGTCTTCTTGCGCGATCTTCGAATTTTCCGCATTTTCGAGGGAGCAAATGATGTTCTGCGTCTTTTCGTCGCCCTCACCGGAATTCAGGTGCTTATTCAAAAAATATTATTCCTATGGAGTTTTTACAAATCTGTAGTTTGAAAAAAATCATAAATTTTTGTTTTAGCACGCCGGTCTCCATCTGCAACAAACGGCCAAGGAGATCAAGGCTGGCGGTATCGGCACGTTGTTCGGCGAGATCACGAAGCGTGTGACTGGGTGAGTCGGTTTGAATTTTTCGGCTAGTTAGCTTTGATTCTTTTTGGTTACTTACTTTTGTTTTTTAGTGGAAACACTGGAGGTGACTTCTCCGCCGCCGTCCATAAGAACTTCTCCACCGAGGCCGGCGCTCTCGACTCGGCCATCAAGGATTTCGGGTCGACCGTCGAGAAGTTGTTGATCCAGCACAAGAAGGGCATCATTGGTAGGGAAAACACTGCGAAAACATCCGCTCTTTTTAGACCGTCAATTCGAGCTTGTCCGTGTCGCTGACGCCGCCATCGACATCGTCGCGCTGGCGTGCGTGCTGTCGAGGGCCACGTTCTCCGCGCAGCACGGATCCCCTTCGCTGGAGCACGAGAAGGACATCGTGCAGCTGTTCACCAAGCAGGTCAGTCTTGACTGAGTTTTTCGAAGATTAGGGTACTTTCGTGTTAGCGGGGAGCAAGTCACAATGTTATATATTCTTTCGGAAAATTTTCCTATGGTGTTTAGTATTTTGCGATCATTTTTCACTGTTTTTCACAAGCTTTGCGAAGTCGAAGTTTCTTTAGCCAATTTATAGCAATTTGGCAAGGGGGATTCTTATAAATAGTGAAAGTAAAGTTTTAGTAAAACCCCCATAAGAGTGAATTTGCAGGCCCTCAACCGCATCACCGACAATCTGAAGGTGGCCCGTGAGGGAGGTTCCGGCGAAGTGAACCTGATCACGAAGATCGCCCGGGATGTGTGCAAAAACGGCAGCCTCCCCCTTAACCACCCGACCCAGTTGTAAATACTACTGTTGTTGTCTCTCTCTCATTGATCCCCTCCCCTAGCCTCTACTTGTAATAATCAAAACTGTGCGATTTTTTGTTCATTGTTGATATGCATGTATCAAAGACTTAGACGCTCTCGGGCTCGCTCAACTTGTGCCTTATCAAATTCACGCTGTTTTTTTACTAATACCCATTTTTTCGATCAACCGGGTACTATCTCTCATTTTCTAGGTGGTAAGAACCGATCCAATAAATTATTATGAATTGAGATCACGATAACACTCGTTGGGGCACATTATCGGGGCTTGTGTTTTTGGATGAAGCTGACTTGGATGGGGATTGTGTTGTCCATCAACTGGAAGAGCTTTTTGAAGCTGTATTTCAGAAAATCTCACCTGATCGTGGTTCATTCCGTCGCGTTTCACAAAGCCCGTGCCTCCCAGAATCGGGCTTACCGGTCTACCACATGCCCGGAAACCGACCTGAATTTTGTCTAATTTTCACTGTTTCTCGGGGCTCACCTTCTCATCACTCGTAGAAAATAGACTGAAGACGAACAGACCCTCGTATTTTGTTTGATGGTTGATGTCCTATGAAAAATATTGTTAATTTAGAGAAATGTACTTGTAGGAAAACTGATTCACAATGTAGGCCCGTTCTCCGGTTACAAGTGCCAACCGGAATCGGAATTGCACATAGCGAGCTTCCATAATTTGCTCCGGCGACGGAGAGGAAAGTGTCGATCAGCTCGGTGAGCGGAGGGCCTGATTCAGAAATCGGTCTGAAGATGTCATTTTGAGATACCCAGAATTTCTCGCGTATCCATGCATTGACCGCCCAAGATAGCCTTTCTTGCCAGCGGCGATCCCATTGAGTACGCAATGACGTCGACGGCGGTCCCGGTGTATTGCCGAACGGCGATGATCATCGATCTATAGTTACCTAGGTGACGAAAAACCGCAATTTTACCTGATCTGCTTCACGTACGAACACTTCATATCCACGAGCCCGACCGGTGTCGCTCCACCATCACCCCACGTCGTCCCGTAGATCTCCGAATTTTGGTATCCATGCTGCCGCAGATATTTCACTGTGCCCTTGAAGAAATTTTTCGCGTAAATGGGACTCACGTGGAATCTGGCGGCCGTGTTGGTAATGCCGTGGATGATGATGACGGCTTGTTGTTTGGGCTCTTCGAATTGGTCCATGCGCCCGCCGAAAGAAGCGCCCGGACCGAGATCTGATTTGGGGTTTATATTATAGGAACTTTATTCGATTTTTTGGTGTAAAGTCTTTGTGCAAAACGATGACCAGGTTTGAGATAAAATAAGGACATAGGCTATACCTTCGTAATTTTTAACGACGTTCTTTAGGTGCATGAACTTGGCTTTAGAACAACGATGAGGTGCGAGATAAATTAAGGCCACGGCCGATGCCTTTATTTATATTTTTCAACGAATTTATACTTTTTAACGCCCTTATGAAAGTTCTAGATAAAAAAAAGGCCTACCCGTCCGCTCAACTGCGTCACCATCGATATGCCATAGCTATCATGAAGGAACCGACGAAAGTGTGGGGTAAAATCGGCAAATACAGCGGAAATCAACGCCCAAAACAGCAGGGGCTTCATCCTACTCTAATATCTCGAGATCTGGGTGAGTCGATCGAGGTAGGTGTGACTGTGTTTGTCGTGCCAGTGCCGGAGAGCCTTGAGATTTCACCACGGCATCACAGCCATTCGCGTGCCCTAGGGGGTGGAAATAAAAAGGGAAGCGCGGAACCGGTTCGCCATAGTATCACTCATCGCTCGACCCCGCGGGCAGGGTGGAAATAAATCCGGAAAACTGGACGATTTTTTGAGATTTGCAACGCTGGATTTTAGGGTGATGGCAGTAATTTTTCACGAGAAACCCTTGTCTATTTATGTTATGTTAGCAACATACAAGTCTTTATTACATAGTCCACCCCGGCTTAAAAATGAAGATTTAGGATCCCGCGCTTTTCCGCCGATTCGTGAGATCCCTGCCATGTATTCTTTGATTTTCCGACTTTTTGAGTTGTTGGGATGATCGTCGTTTTCTTTGTTGTCGTCTTCTTCGTTGTCGTGGTCGTCACTGAATGATTTTTAAGTAGCGCTATTTTGAACTATTTTTATACGCAGCGTTTGGAGCGTTTTTTCTTTTAACATCTCTGTTTTTCTACCTTTTTTCGGCATTGTCCAGCGTCGTTTAGAGCCTTTTACTTTACTAGTCTTCACGCTTGCCGGCATCGTAATTTTCTGGTCTGAAGTTGTTGGCAAAACCGTAGTAGTGCTGGTTTTCTGCTCGACCGTCCGGCCTGGCAGAACCGCATCTTTTTCCACACTCGTTTCCTCCCAGAAGTAGTCATCTCAAATAATTTTCAAAAACTTTAGGAGCTTTTCAGAAAACTACCGTCATCATCATCGTCATCGTCGTCGTCCTCCCCACATACAGAACAAACGGAGCACGCGTCACAAGTGCCCGTAGAATTGGTAGCTACAGTTGTGGTAATTTCT
The DNA here is from genome assembly GCA_038088335.1 of Mesorhabditis sp. LJ9110. Taxonomy (NCBI): domain Eukaryota; kingdom Metazoa; phylum Nematoda; class Chromadorea; order Rhabditida; family Rhabditidae; genus Mesorhabditis; species Mesorhabditis sp. LJ9110. The sequence continues at coordinate 106,515 of JBBGBA010000257.1, read as the reverse complement.
GGCTAAATAGATGGTGTTTTTGTAGTTTAAGGTAGTAGTATTTTGTTAATGTTATCGTTGGTATAGTTACAGCTAGTACCTCTTCTGTACTTGCAGTCACATTCTGGCCACTTGGAATGTTGATCCATTGATTTGGTTTGTCTAAAGGCAAGCATATTACTAAAAAGTTGTTCGTTTTACCCTCGGCAGTCCCAAATTGGAGAATCGTGGCCCAATAAGAAGTTAGTGAACACGGATCTGTTCCATTCCGTCTCAGTACTCGAACGTAGCCGGATTCTCCCCACGTGGCTCCCCAACTAAAAAGCTTTACCGTCGAAGGCTAGCACTTTCGGCGTAACGACAACACACTTGTTGTTGCAGTTGATTTGTGCACTCCCTTTTGGGGAATGCGTTCCAAAATTTGTTCGAAACACTCTTTGAAGAGGTCTCGGGTTAATGCTAACCTCAAACTTGGGTAATTAAACCGAAGCTGTGGATGGGTGGGGGCTCTTCTCACATATGGACACTCCAGGTCGATGTGTCTATCCGGGCAACCCCACAGCGAGCGATCACTCGTTGTCTACGTCTCGGAGTGTCTCGTACTCTCTGTGCCATACCATCCCTTCTTTCCTATCCACAGTCTCTCCTGATCGGAAAGTATCGAAGTGTCCTAGAGAGACGCAGACAACGAGAGATCGCTCGCTGTGTGGTTGCCCGGGTAGACACATCGACCTGTAGTGTCCATATGTGAGAAGAGCCCCCACCCATGCACAGCTTCGGTTTAATTACCCAAGTTTGAGGTTAGCATTAACCCCGAGACCTCTTCAAAGAGTGTTTCGAACAAATTTTGGAACGCATTCCCCCACAGGGAGTGCACAAAGATACGAAGAGGGAATTGAAGTTACTTGGCTTTACCTGTTCCTGATGATCCAATACTGCTCTGTGAATCCGACTATAACTACTGCATGATTGATGGTAGAAGCACAGGGCCCATCGTAAATTCCTGAAAACGAGGGATACCTAACTTTTAGAGAGAGCGAGATACCGCCTCCATAAGCGTACAGCTCATCAGCAACTGCCATTCCGACGGCCACTGGCCCTTTCCGGACACGATTCTCCATGTCTTGGCTGAGACTGATGAACTTTGAGGCGGTCGTCTTGTTGGTGGTGGTGATGAAGCCTGAATTGCTACGGATGTGCAACTCCGGACTATGGATTTTGTTTGCCGTGCACGTTGCTTGCGTAGCGGAAAAACGGGAAATCTACAGGAAGGAAATGCACCGTCTCGCATTGTCTGGCCCTTTAAAGAGTCCTCTAGGCAACAAAACAACTAGCAGAGATTCTTGGTCTTTCCGAATAAATATTTCCACTAACCCGTATCGAAGCTCGACACCCTCAGCGAAGACCCGAACCCGCTGAGGAGACATGTGGCGTTGCTCTTAAAGGGAGAGTGACAGGAAAGTGAAACTTACACTGCCACGGAAGGGGTAGATAGCGGAGGTAGTTAGGGATTTGGTTGCTAGGTAGTTGGTGGCTACCTAAATCCTGACCTAAACCTAAACCTAGACCAAACTGAAGTTTTTCCTTTTTTGTGTTTCAAAGTTGTTTGGGAGCCTAAATCTACCTGAAAATACCCTCCATCACAACCTTTGTTCGCCAATCCGTAAGCGGGATCGACTTGGCGGTCACAGTCCAGGATTTGTTGGACCTAAACGACTCAGAATTTTGCAAAAAATGGGTACTACCGATAGCTGGGATGTTGGTACGCCTTTAATTGACAACCATCCTTCAAGGAGACCATTCTAGAAATTGGTAATATGAGCTGAAAGATGTTAGGATGCGCAAGCATCGACTCCATGTCTTGCTTTCTCGCTCTCTCTCTCTCTCTCTCTCTCTCTTTCTCTTTCTCTCTCTCTCTCTATCTTTCGACCTACCATCGCAAATCCCCAACAACCTCCACAGCTCCCCTGATCCATAATGTCCCCAAAGTACGGCCGCCAATCCACGGTAGCATTTTCGGTATCACGCTTCTTACGAGCAACTGGAGCAGCAGCTTCTGAAGTTCTTAAAATCATATCGCCCGTTCGCAACTACCTGTTGTCGGCACGGTATCGAACGGTTGTACAATGAGTGAAAGCGGAGCCCGTTCTGTGCTTTTCTAAAGCTGTACTGCTTTATGTTGATCCGCAGCCCACCATGACGCTAAATTTGTTGAGCACTTCTTGATACAGCGACTCTCCGGCTTCATATTTTTCGTTGTGAGCGTCAACTTGGACCTTTTGGTGCTCGTATTTTGCGTAGCGGTCCAGGCCATCCGAGGCGTTCAGTAGGATACCTAGACAGCGAGAAGTTTATCGCAATTTTATTTTATGTTTCCAGTTTCTAGTTCTTTCTACATCTCGTTTGACCCGACCGCAACAAGTTCAATCTAAATTTACTTCATGACCCACCCAAATCCATTAGTTGATTCGTCAATTCGCTAAATTTCTCGTCGGTTTCAAGGATCTGTTGATAACGTTCAGAGTCTGGAAGTGTAGTTGTCGTCGGTTTCTTTGTCGTTGACGTAGTGGTAGTAGGAGCTAAACGTTTTTTGTTGTAGCGGAATCGTTTGGAACGAACGTGTACAAGTCCCACACGACACCGGACAAACATCGCCGATTGTCAGCAGGAAATTGCCCTGGAATTTGACTGGAAATAAGTTTTTTGTAGAAATATTACAAATTTGATAAATTTATTGTTATTTAGTCCTTATTTAGGTCCCTAAGCAAAAGTACTTAACTTGTACCTTCGCATATGAAGGCAGGAAGATGGCGACGATGCAGGAGCACTTTGCTTTCAGACTTGATTTGGCCACCGGGCCAAGCATTAGGGTAGGACAAACCGCATCATCGGTGCAGTTTCCTAAACAGCACTATCAAAGGGTCCGCTAGCTGCCCTCCGTCGGGATAGCTATCTGCCATCAACACTCGATTCCTATCCTCTTTCGCCTACGACCATACCACGTTGAAAGCACGGCATCCCGTCCGATCTGCCAAGTTAAGCAACGTTGGGCTCGGTTAGTACTTGGATCGGGACGAATCCCGAGTGCCGTAGGCTTTTTATCTTTTTTTCAATGATGTAGTTCCGAAGTTGTCAGTTTCCAGCTGATTTCTATCCGTCATATTTTCAATTCGTCCAATCGGCAATAGATCAATTACCTGCAAATACATCGATCGCAAACAGTAGCACCGCGTAGAATATTCGTCTCATCTCGATCCTACGAACATTGGAGTGGGCCCAAAAATCCCGCTGCTGGCAGGAGCCTGGTATGGAATTTGGGGCTGTACAAACATGGCGGGGGGCTAGGTGAAAATCGGTTGCAAAATTTCGAGGGTAAACGTTTTTCAAGAGATGTGTAAGCAAATTTTAATATCCGTAATTAGCATAAAAATCTAATTGGAAAGGTACCTTGATTCCCACCAAATCGAGCATTTTACAGAAACGGACTTCCCGAAATTAACAAGCAAAAATTTACATCTGAATTTGCGCCGGAAGCTCTCACGAAATTTGCAAACCTCGGGCCTGAGCATATTCAAGCATTTTGATTTTGATACTTCACTTTGGTAGGTCGATCCGCCTGGTTCCCTTCTTCTACCGCTTCTAGTTAGAGAGCTGTTTCCGCGAAATGTTCTTAAATGCGCCGCGCATCCTAAACGCGAAGGCTTCCGGTAAATGCGAAAAGGTTGGTGCCTTTGTGAGTTATATTTTGTTTTCTCTCAATCTTCTGATTTTAAAAGTTTAAACTCGCGTTTTTCTAGATAAATCGCGACGGCCTGCTGAACACGACGGAGAAGAACTACCAACAGATTGTCTGCCGACGCTGCCATTCCATCGTTTTCCCGGTTAACGCCGTCATCTACGTGGAGAGTGGGGTTTTACGGGATTTTGGCATGTGGTGTATTGGTTGTGGTCTGAGTTGCCAAGCGTGTGGCCCGGGTTCAATCCCCGCCGGTGCGGGACGTTTTGCCTTTTGCTCAAAGCCTCTGAATTGACTATTTATGGCTGGAAAATCAGTTTCTTCGGCTGAAAAAGTGGAATTCACACCCTGCCCATTTTTTCAGAATTTCCCGTGAAGCTGCCGGTGATGTCGCACCAGGGGAAGGGAAAGGTGCCGTTGGAAGAGGTGGGTCTTCAAGATGGCATTCGATCTCTCTCGCTCCCGCTCGCTCGCTCTCTCTTCCTCTCTTTCCTTCTCCCACCCTCTCATTCCAGATCTCGTGGTGGTGGTACACGCACGACGACCTCGACTTTGACACCGTCGGCTGGCAGACGATCAACGGCAAGAAGGTGAATGCCCAATTCGGCGAACCCCCAAAAATCTACCACCACTCAGCCTTCCCTGTGCCTTTAGAAATATTGGTCGACTGTTGATGGGAAGTGTAGGTTCTAGATTCAGGTGCTGATGTGTGGGGACTGCGAGTTCGGCCCGTTCGGCTTCCGCACCGACGACAACAAGCACTTCTACGTGGCTGTCGAGAGGGTACGGTGCATCGCACGCCTGTATTTTCATAGCGTATTAGGCTGTAGCGTACGCGGCAGCGAAAAAATGCCTGCGTTGCTGGTCCCTTTAAAACCAATTTCCACCCTTTCAGATGCACTACCTCGAGCCGGAAGAGGCGTCTTCGAACAAGTAGCCCCCAGAACCCGCTACCGACCCCATTGGCCACTCGTCTACCCCATCAACAAAGCCCCAAGCCACGCCCATTTCCGTCGAATAAATCGATTTTATCTGATTCAATTTTTATTCGAATTATGCATTTTTCACGCGACATTTGTACAGCGACAACGCATCAAAAAACGTTTAAAAATGAAGCGAATCGAGCGTCAACAAGTGCAATGGGCCGAAGAGAAACGGGGAAATTTCGAGAGCACAGAGAAAAAGCTGAGATCACGGGGGTGGATGGGTTTTTGGGGATAGGAATTAAAAAAACTACGGTAATGTGTATGGCTATTTCCGCTCCAACTGCTCCTTCTGGATGCGTTTCGTGACCTTCTTGATGTTGTTGAGGTAGTACTGCTTGGTGGTTGGGTGGACCTGGAATCGGAAATGGAATGAAGGCATCATTAATGTGTGCATGCGTGGTATATGGGTTCTTTAAAGGGACTGCCAAGGCTGAGGCCAGGATTTTTTGCCATGGATTTGTCGTGGGTTTGTCACGCGCGACACGCAACGCACGCAATAAGTAGTAATTGATTATGCAATGCAAATCGTACGTACGCGTTGCGTGTTGTGGGTGTAACAATTCAAAGAAAGCTCTATTTATTTTTTGCGAGGCGCAATGCGCAAATTTTGTGCACTATAATGGGGAGGTAATCCGTCAAAAAAATGGGAAGCCGCGCGGTGCGTGTCGCTCGCGCGGGCAAGGTAGACAAAATTGGTGGCCATGACTTATACGCTCCTTTAAAACGCAACCTCGCTCAAAATTTAACTCACCGGAATGTCAAATATAACCGGGCTGTTCACCAGGTCCAAGTTATGGTCCGTCGAGCAGCAGTTGATAAACTTGGTGTACCCGTCCGAGCTGCAGCCATATCCTAAACCATGACCGTTATACCGTGATTGCTAGCTCATTGCTCGCTTTTTTAATAGATACGATTCTACTACATACTCCGACCGACTTACCCTCATGGATATGCCGTAGACGTGGTACTTGGGCTTGACCCGCTTGACGACCGTGTTCAACAACTCGACGCAGCCCATCCGCTGCCCGTTCGCCATTAGGTCACCGTGGCCTGCAAAGGAGGTGATTCTGATGCGCTCTGGGGGATGCTGTCCCTGATCAAGGCCCCAAAGCTCCCTGCCCTCGCCTACGACCATACCACGTTGAAAGCACGGCATCCCGTCCGATCTGCCAAGTTAAGCAACGTTGGGCTCGGTTAGTACTTGGATCGGAGACGGCTTGGGAATCCCGAGTGTCGTAGGCTTTTTGGTGCTTTTTTGGGAACCTTTTTGTTTTTTGGAACTTTTACTAACCGAGTGGTGGTGTATGCGTGATGAGGACATCAACCCCAGTCGGGATCTGATTCCATTTTTCGAGCAGCGGAAGACCGCGCGACAGGTTGAAGGCCCAGTTGTCGACGCGGGGTTGCCTAGAACGGAGTGATACGATCAACACGCTGATTTGGCCCTTACCATGGTGTTCCGTATATGGTGATGCCGAACAGCTCGATGACCTCGTCCTGAAGGTAGAGACCGTTGGTGAGGAGCGGGCGTGGTGTTGTCATTTTTGCGGAGTGGAGGGCGGAGAGGAGGGCTTGCTTCAGGGCTTCTTCTTTGGCCTCGCCGATCTCACGTTCTGTATGGAATTGATAGAAGGGACTTTGGATGATGAAATTGCAGGAAACTAACTGTATTCTAAAATCTAGAGCCTAATTTCCAAGTACGGCCCCAAAAACCCACTTTGTGACTTCAGAAACGTCTCGTCAAATGTGCACTCATGATTCCCAGCGATCAGGATACGGTAGGCGTGTCGGGTATTTGCTAAAACACGGTAAAACTAGATTCTCAAATGTTCCAAACCCAGTTGCGCATTAAAATTCTTCACTTCCTTCGGCAGACCGCAAGACGTGAAATCGCCGGCCACTATCAAGACGTCGCCATCTGGAAGTACGTATTTTAAAGGGAGGGTGACAGCTTGCACACCTGGCAAATGTGGAAGTGGCTGGCCGTGCGTGCAGGAGACGCACACAAATCTGACGTGGTCGGGTCGGATTGGTGTGTCGAGCTTCATCTGTAAAAAGTTTGGATTTCTCGCAGCCAGTTTTCTCTCTATCCCTCTCTCTCTCCATCTCTCTATCTCTCTCTCCCTCTCTCTCGCGCTCTCTCTCGCTACCTGAATTACTCGCTTCACCGGCCGCTTTGCTTTCAACATTTCCCAAGCGACCGTCGGATCTTCGGTATATTGGTGTGGCTGGATCTGAAAATTAAAAGCTTAAAAATTACTTATTACGGCGTTTTTAGTATCGTCTCGGACCAATCCCCGCCCTGGTTTTTAAAGGCGGCGTGAAACCAAAAACTCTAGACAACCAGCACATTAATGGCACGCTGGGCATCGGCTTCTTGGCGCTGCTTGAGGATGAGGCTCCATTTCCGCTCTGGGGTTGTCTTTTTCTCATTGGTTTGATCGGCCTCCTCGTGGATAGTTGTGGCTTCGGCGAGTCTTCTGAGTGGGCGGCGCTCCTTGTCCCTGATGCTCTTCCGGCGGACCTCCTCTCGGACGAGGTCGCTCAGCGCCGAGTTACTGTAGAAGGAGCCCCGCTTCGAGAACATCTACAGGTGTGGGGTTAGGGTTGGACAAGGGAGAGAGAGAGAGAGAGAGAGATTCACAGAAATCAACACGCTACATTCCTACATCAAATTCCGAGACACCCCTAAAAACGTGCGATTCCCCCAGCTTCCTCACCCAGTCGATTAACCCCATAAATCCAAGTTCAATTAGTCGCCCCAGCACCGCCTGACTTCCCCCCAGAAACCCATAAAAACCCGCGGAAAAGACGGACTTAAGTCGAGCCAAGCTGGGCGTCCAAATGGCCCTGGGGTCATGTCCTCATGGCCTTTCGGCTGGAAGTGTTACAGCTAGCCGCACAACATGGCGTTTTTAGGAATGGAACGGAAGGAGGTATCGGGTCGCAAAGTTTGAGAGGAGAGTATTTGCAGCTTTGGCTTCCGGGCGCCGTTCGGGGTTTGGAACAGTTGGAGAGAGAGGGAGATAGAGAGAGAGAGAGAGAGAGAGAGAGAGAGAGAGAGAGTTCTTCAAAACCTCAAAGCTCTAAAAAATATAGACAAATTTTATAGTAAAGTTTTCCGAAATAGCCAATAGACAAATCAAAAACTTGGAACATCTCCGGCAGTGATCGCCCGAGATGTCCATCTACCCCAGAGCTCTATGGCCCCCAAAAATCTGGGGGTAAAAACGAGCGATCAGTCTTTTCCGCTCGACAACCAGCACCGTGACGATCAACCCTCGGGCCCTCTCTCTCACTCTCTCACTCTCTCTATCTCTCTCTCTCTCTCTCTCTCTCTCTCTCTCTCTGTCCCCAGCTTTTTCTCGCTCGAAAGTTGTCCAACACAACCCGGCAGAGATTGAGTCCCGACCTCGGATGGGGTTGGCTGAACAAAAATCGCGCCGGAATGCCATTGGCTGCTCAAATTACAGGAACCCTGGGTGCAGCCGGGTAATGGGCAGGTAAGGCAGGTAAGGTAAGGCGGAGTTTGGAATGACCTGCTTTGGCTCTTAGGACCTGATCGGCCAACACCAGTAGCAAAAGTTTCTAGCCAGTTTTAACTTGTTTCTAGCTTGGCCAAATTAAAGAGAGGTATGCTTATGGATCTTTCGAGGTCTCGATTATCTTTCGATTTTCGGGGTCCTGAAAATAGTTTCTTTAACAAAACAAATGTGCCTTTTGTAGCCTTAATGGATCGCCGAAATGGGATGGTAACTAAAATTCAAAAGGCAACTGGGCTTAGGATTAGGCTTTGGCTTTGGCCTGGTTAAGCTGAACTTCACTCATAGGCTTGAGCTTCAGCTTCAGCATTGGGTCAGGCCAAAAGTCAATGTCCATTTTTCAAGATTTGCCACTTAAATTTGTAGAATATAGGAAAAATTAAGACCATATAGAGAAGCAATTTAAAACCGTAATCTGCATTTTAAAAAACTGAAAAGAGAAAGGCACAAAGGGGGACGAGAAAGAGGTACCACACGAATTCTAGTAGCTCCTTCTAGCACTTATTCTAACAGCTTAAAGTCGGCTTAAAAAATTCTTAAGTAGTTCTTTCGGGAGCCCTGTTCTCCAAAGGCAAAAGTTAAGATTACAAAGTGCACCCCAATACAACTGAACCAATCTTGGCGTTGTTTTCAGGGGATGGAAGAATGAAGGAAAAGCATGGGCCATAGGAATCGAGCTAGAGGGTGCGAACAGCCGCCATCGTTACCCCCAACACACACTCACATCCGAATGTTTTGTTTTGATCCGAGTCGGTCGCTACGGTACTTTTTGAGAGAGAGAGAGAGAGAGAGAGAGAGAGAGGAGGGAGCCATAGAAAGTGACGCTGGGGTCCCGAGTGGAATATCTGAGGCTCGATCTCCTCTTCAATAGATAGAGAATTGGAGAAAGGAATATCCATCACAGATCGGGTCAGGTGGCCCACCACCGCCCAACTCGACACACAGTTGCCCCACCCAGCAAAGACCACAAGGTTTCCCGCGGGGGACCCAACAAATACCTGGATGGGGGACCCGTTAAGGGCCCAATTATATCGAAAAGTCAATAATAGATAATATAAATCCTATAACAAATATTATAACGATACTCGCGACAAATTACATGGACGAAATTTTGTCGACGGAGTTTCAAGCGGCTCTTTCTCTCTTTCCGATACGATACGATTACGCAACGAGACTATACGATAGCTCAAACTACGTTACGATACGGTACGATACGCTCTCACTAGTAAACGAAAATACGTTACGATTCCGGTACAAAAAATTTCGATACGGTACGATACGCCACAATACGATACAAGTGCAAGGATACCTTGCGGTCAGCCACGCTTCCGACACGCTACAGTATTCCTAACATACCTTAACATTAGCGGTAAGGCTGGCTCGCGTTCACGATCTTGTCTCTGATTCATCGACATTACGGAAGCTCGACGGGCGTTGGAACGAGAGGGGAGGACTTCCTGAAAATTTAATTGTTTCTTCTGGTCTCTCTCTCTCTCCCTCTCTCTCTCTCTCTCTCTCTCTCTCTCTCTCCTCTCCTCTCTCTCTCTGCTGACCTGCTCGAAGACCCCGCGCAGCATGACGGCGGCTAAAATAGACATTCTAGCTTTTGAATATGGTGGCTTACTGTCGCCATCAAAGTCGAGAATCGAGTGGTTCGAGGCTCTTCGCCGTCCATGGTACTGGAATTTAAGAGTTGTTTAGGGCAGCGCTTTTTGGGTCCGATGACACTTCCTTGGGGGTTCAAGTTACGCGGGTCAAGTTATAGCTTTCAGTCCGTTAAACTGGAGTGAGTTAAAGGGACACGCAAGTCATGTCTCCCAAATTTTTGCCCAGGGATTTTACAAACTCGCAAAGCGCAATCTTTGCTTTAATAGCTGAATTTAAACCCCCAGATCTTCCTGGCCTCCTTGAAATTTAGCAACCCCCGGCTCACTGCCGGTTTGTTTTGTCGGGGCCCCTCCCTCAACGACTTCCTGGGCCCGGCCATAAATCGGCGGGGCCTTAGCGCGTTAATTGGTTGAGGATCTATTTTGGCTCCCCTTACACAATCCTTCTCTCTCTCTCTCTCTCTCTCTCTCGCTCTCTATCCCGCTCCCGTCCATCTCTGCAACACGTGATAAATCGATGTACAAGCTCGCCGGTGGGCTTTAGATCTTTTTGTTGGGTTCAAGGTGGTGTTGCAATCCTGACTATTGCAGAGATGATTAGGTTTTAGGCTTAGGTTTAGGCTTAGGCTTAAGCGCAAGCCGGGCTCGATAAATACCTGCATAACTTCCTCATCTTCGATCAAAGGTAGTAGGTTTCCTTTGGAATCTTGTCTGATTTTGTCAAGGGGTAGATTGACTTCTCGGGAGGTCCTGAACGGAGTTAATAAGTTGGTGCAAAAATCGAGATTCTAGCTGGGGGGAGAGAGAGAGGGAGAGAGAGAGAGAGAGAGAGAGAGAGAGAGAGAGAGAGAGAGAAAGAGAGTTAGAGTGAGATAGAGAGAGAGCGATAGAGAGCGAGAGAGAGAGAGAGAGAGAGAGAGGCGAGGTGAACAGAGCGAGACATGAGAGAAATCAATACATATATGTAGAGAAGTGAGAGCGAGAGAAAATGCGAGGGATGGAAAGAGGAAGTTTTCAACAGCGAGAGAGAAAGAGCGATAAAGAGAGGGAGATAGAGAGAGAGACAACAGAGAGAGAAGAAAAAGCGCAAAATCCCAAAAAGTACCAAATATACGAACCAACTTTTCAAGCGAATTAAGGTATATCTTGCCCCACCGTAATCGCTTTCAAAACCACACTTACCGTCTCCCCATCGACTTGAGCATCGCCGGGCTGAGCATCGTGCACTGGAAGAGCATTTTTAGGGAAGGGGCTGGGGAAGTGGAGGTACACACGGAATGAACGAGGAAGAACAGCAGCCAAGCCACACCTTTAATCCCCCGCCCGCAATAAAATCCTAATGACCCGTAAAAAGGTGGGATTCGTCGGTGGGGGGTTCAACCGTTTGGGGCCAAGGTGTCACCACACCGACACATAATCAGAGCTGCGGGTTGGCCCCCCGACCAGGTGGTCCAATTTTTTGTGTTAACCCCAGAGTAATGGGCACTGGTAATCTCTAACTCTCTCGTGTGGACTCACTCTCTCGCCCCTTAATATGCACATTTATCAGCCACAACAAAGACGCCGGGGGCTGAAGAGCTATGGGCGGGTTGATTTTTAGGGTTCAACCATTTTGGCGAGCTCTCGGAAGTGGGTGGTAATGAAAGGTTTTCAGAGGGCGAGAGAGAGAGAGAGAGAGAGAGAGAGAGAGAGAGGAGAGAAAAAGCGAGAGAAAGGGAGAGGGAGAGAGAGATGAAGATACATTCCAATCTACCAGGAAAATCCACTCACATCTAAAATCATCGTCTTAGAGCCGTTCTTCTTGAAGGCACAACCCCTTGAAAACGGGACAATATAGCTCGCCACTAGGTTTAAGGGGGCAGTGACAGCGGAGAAAAAAGTGAAAGGAACTGAACTTTTGAAACTGGCAAGAGACGAACTTCCGGTTTTGGTATATCTAGAGGGCCTAGAAAGCTCCAGAATCGACTCGGTTGCGACAACCATGAACAAAGCGTTAAAGCAGAACGAGAGCAGTTAGCCAAAGCAGTCGGAGAGAGCGAAAGCGAGAAAAAGAGAGAGAGAGAGAGAGAGGAGAGAGAGAGAGCGTGGGAGAGAGAAAGATGCATCGCAAAATAGAGAAAACTATAATCCATGAAAACAACCTTTGCGAATCCCAGTTATTTGTAGTAATTAGCAGCTAGCCTCAACCCAAAGTGAGTCCGACTCTTTCAGCGACTCAACAGATCACGATGGGGTCGATCTTTTTTGAGTGAACGCCGTGGCAAAGGAGCCACTCTCTAGCACACGTGTCCCCCTCTGAAAACAGCCTCTCCCGCTCATCCCTTAGGGCCCACTATTTCGATGATTTATCCCGATAAACAAGGCACCTACCGCCCTAACTGAATGGCCAAAATATTTGGGGCAGTTTGAGAGGCGACAATCGGAGGGTGGCAAAAGCGATTTGTCAAGAGGTTGGTGCCAAGATTGGAGTCTTTAAAGGGACTCGGAAGCGCAAGAATCGTCCTGTGCTTTCCACTAGGCCTCGACAGAAAGTGATAGGCTCAGTAAACTGGCGCGGATAAGGCCTTTACGTGAAAATGTCGGACCGTTAACCGGCCAAGCGCCAAAATCCCGAACTAAATCCGGACTGGCCAAAACCCCGAAAGGCCAAAATGTCGAAAGCAAAAATCTAGACATGAAAAATAACTGTTTAAAAGACGTGGATTTCAAGCTAGTATCAAGACATTTCGGTGTTTTGGCTTGTCGAGATTCTGGTTTGTCGGGATTCTGGACTGTCGGGATTATCGCTAGATTTCGTGCAAATCGCTTGGCTGCCGCGAAAAACCCCGAAAAAGATGTTTCCAGTGAGCTTACAATTTTTATAAGATCGGAAATCGACAGAGCAACGGCCAGATTCCACGACTGGTTGAATCGTACACGACATTTAATTCTTAGGATCGTGACCTCAAAAAAGAAAGAGGGAAGGAAAAGTACAGGGAAGAAGAGGTCGTCCACTATTCATGTGTTTTTGACCAGGTATAACCAGCTAAAACTGTGCACGCAAGGTACCGGAACAAGAAGCCGAAACGAAACCTTGGTTGGAAAATCTGTCTTTAAAAGCAGTTTTCAGGCTGAAATGGAATGAATTAAGGAAATAGTTATACCGTGAAAGGCATGGCCTCTTAGTCTTCAAATTACATTACAAAACCCAAAAATATTCTGCATGATTGGATCAATCGTTTTTGAGGCCCAAGATCAGCGGATAGTCGGCGGGTTGTGTGGCAGAGTAATGGTGTGAAGAAGTAGCGGCCGACAAAAAACATACACGGACGGGTGGCTGTGACAAGAGAGGGACCTTACAGCCGATTAGAAAGGCCAAAGACAGCGACCCAGACATTGACTGGGGCCAAATGAGAGGAGATGAACAGAGACCCTGAACAGAGGGTGGCCTCGGGATATTGGGGGACACAACACTTTCCACCAGCCCCGCCATCCACCCTCACAATTTTGACGGGGGACCCGGGGTGAATGGCACGTATTGGAGCTGAGGGAGGGAACGTTACAGGGACCGGCAAGCCAGAATTACCGATTCGGCCGTGCGGCGGCGCAACGCACAAGCGGCCTTTCCGCTTTTAAGGGCATAATCGATTACGCCATTGAAAAGTGCGTGAAATCCATATCAGATTCTTATGCAAGAAAAATCCATAGCGCTGACTGACCCTTCCGTTCAACGAGGACTATGTATAACGTACTACAGTACGCCGATCTTCTAAAAACTCACCGGCCATTTTTTAAACGCGCTCAAGTTGACGCTGTACAAACCCATACCGACAGCCAGCGAGACAGATATATCCGACAGGACTTCAGATCCTACCTGATTTTCAAGATGCAAAAGCAAGAATCAAGAGGAATAATCCCAAAAATTTATTTGGAGGTCATCTGAATTAATTCAAGATCAAGACGTAGTCATGAGAACGTCTCAGTTTCAACCAGAAACAAAACAACTATTTTACTCCCACCAAAAACCTTCAAAAAGCCTACGACACTCGGGATTCCCAAGCCGTCTCCGATCCAAGTACTAACCGAGCCCAACGTTGCTTAACTTGGCAGATCGGACGGGATGCCGTGCTTTCAAAGTGGTATGGTCGTAGGCGAAAGGGTGAAGGCTGGCGCTGTCTAAGAGGGACACTCTGACCTACTTCACGCTTTCGACGAGCAGGAGGTGCATCAGAAGCTCATAGAGGCCCGAGTTCAAAATAGACTTGCCTACGACCATACCACGTTGAAAGCACGGCATCCCGTCCGATCTGCCAAGTTAAGCAACGTTGCGCTCGGTTAGTGCTTGGATCGGAGACGGCTTGTGAATCCCGGGTGTCGTAGGCTTTTTGCTGCTTTTAAAACTTTCCTATTTTTGTCAGTCTTTTTATCGTCCTTTTTTAATGCCCCGTACGAAGATTCAGATCTCCGATCGCCCAGCCAACCTTTGAACTTGAGTGTTGTGTCTAGTGCGACCTGTCCGCCCTCGCCTCGTCTCATTTTTTCGGTGGGTGACGGCGACAAATCTTGACGGATCGGTGTGACCCATGGTCTTCATATGCCCAGGACCAGGGCCCAGATTCGGGTCAAAGGCTTTTGCCTGGATGGGATGGAGGGTTAGATCTTTGGGTGGGGACAGTTGTTCTCCACCCATTTAACCGCTCTCTCTGAAATCAGCCGATCTGGTGGCTATCAATTAGGAGTCCGGGCAGGGATCAACGGATCTCTAATCGAGGTTTCCACACTGCCAAGTCTGAAAACAATGTTTTAAGGGGCTGTCAACGCATGGGTGCAGACCGTGGGAGCTTCAAAATCCCTAGGAAATCTATAACCACAGGTCCATAGTTATACCTTGCAGCCCCTTTAAATGAACCTAGAATAAGACATTTTTCCGAGAATTCAAGGGTAGCAGAGATAAAAGCACAGCCATTTTTGGCACTTCCCGAATTAACACCGCCATAAAAGTCGGGCGAGGTGATAAGTGCCGCGTAGCCAAGCTTCACACCTTTCTTCGGTCTCCCCAACTCAAGTTGAGCGAAATGCGGATCATTCTGCTACTTTCGCTATTTTACGCCCAAACTTGGGCCCAAGTTACCGTACAAACTCCGCTGGGCTCCGTTACGGTAAGCTCTAGGTAGCGAAGTTCAAATAATATTTGACTTTTTGTCACTTAGAATTTGAAAAATACGAAATAACGTGACATCTCTCGCTGTCTCTCTCTCTCTCTCTCTCTCTCTCTCTCTCTCGCTTTCTCAGCTTTCAAAAGGATTAATGTACATACAGCCCACTCCCACTTCTCGCACGGCTGGGTGTTGACAGCTACGAGATACGCCAAAAGACGGTTCCATGCTAGCTTTTAACCTTATTTTGGAACGATTCGTAGCTGTATGGACCTAAATCCGTTCGAAAGTAGATTTCTGCGTCCTAGAGCCTTTAAATTCGAATCAACTTCCGGTTCAGGGTTTCCACGTCGACTACGGGACCAACCAATCGGCACTCTGGTACGGCCAGGCCGACATTTTCCTCGGCATCCCATTTGCCGAGCCACCCGTTGGAGATAAGAGATTTCAGGTAAGTTAATTTCTGCTTAAAAATATTATTTTTTTAATAGTTTCCAACCCCCATCAGCAGCTATCCGAATGGGACTGTTAATGAGAGTGGATTCAAGTATGTGCAGAATCGCTTAAATCTGAAAAATAATGGGATTTTAGCGCGCAGTTTTTTAAATGGCATTACGATTATTTTCAGACGATTCTAGACACGATAAAATATATCATTTTTTTCAATCTAGGCCAGCCTGCGTTCAGCCTGATTCTGGAACTTGCTCCCCACAAAGCGAAGGCTGTCTGTATTTGAATGTGTTCACGCCCCAGGTTAATCTTTATCCCTTGCTCTCTCTCTCTCTCTCTCTCGCTCTCTCGTTCTCTCACTCCCTCTCTCATCGAAAATTCAGGCGAACAGTCCGCAGAAGTACCCGGTGATGGTCTGGATCCACGGCGGATCATTTGCCGGCGGATGTGCCGCCCAGTTTCCTTACAAGGTGCCGAAAATCTAAAGATACTGGAGCTATAAACCATCCAAAAATAAAAAACTCCAGACCATGCCGGGCACTTTGCGCGCTTGACTTCAGGGTTAGCTTTGGGCCTGGCTTCACTTAGGCCTATCGGTAATCTCAGAAAATTCAGGCTACAAGCGCCCAAAAGTACCCGGTGATGGTCTGGATTCATGGAGGTGCATTTTCACTTGGATGTGCACAACAGTTTCCGGTTAAGGTATAGAAAATATTCATATTCATAAAGAGAAGGTATCTGCTTTGAAGATTATTAAAAAGTAGAAAAGAAATAATGTTAAACGGACGGCCTAAATTGTCAGTGTTTGAAGCTAATAAAGTAACCTACCTAATTCTTACAAAGAAATCTAAAACGATTAACCAATTATAAAATTTACTTACTCCCCAGCTATACTAATACAACCCTAGGGCGCCGTGCGTAACTTGGTGTCGCGCGGAGTTGTCGTCGTCACCATCCAGTACCGTCTGAACATCCCCGGCTTCTTCACCACAAGCACCGACGAGTTTCCGGCGAATCGCGGAATGCTTGATCAGGTTTAGCCGATTTTTTTCCAAAAGTAGATTATTATGTAGATCGAAGCCCTGAAATGGGTGCAAAACAACATCCAATACTTTGGCGGTAACCCGTATTCGGTGACGATTTTTGGGCAGTCGGCTGGAAGTATTTCCGCTTCTGCGCATACTTATTCGCCGCTTTCTAGAGGTATGAATTTTTGTAGTGGAGTTTTAAGGCAGACATGGCAATTCGGATCGGCCGAGCCGCGCGGCCGGGCCGGCGGCCTAATTTCCATAAAAAACGCGGCCCCCTACGAGCCGCCGTAATTAGTTACTTCGGAAATGCGGCTTTGCGGCCCAGCCGCATTTTGATCGCGGCTCGGCCGGGCCGCCGCGGCCGAGCCGCAAACCCTAAGTAGCTCTTCTACATACCAAAAATCCGCGAATTTCATGCGAAATGGCAATTATAAGTCTGGGTTTTCTTTAGTAAATTTTTGCTGTTCCAAAGTGAGTTTTCGTATCTCGGCTATCTTTTGACGTACAGAGCTGTCAATGGTACCAAAATGTAGCTCTTGCTCTGGAGAATAAGCCTACAGTACGTTTGAGCTGAAAAAATAGCGGAAAATAAAAATATTTGAGTTTTAGACTCCTAGTACATCGAAGCATAGCGGCTTAATCTTTTCAACTTTCAAAATCTTGTAAAAAAATTTTTAGCAATTTTTGCCGCAAGAAAACAACTTATTTATAGTAATTCGACCACGGCGAACATTTTGAGATACTCGGCGCATTAATAGGACGTATGGCTGAAAAGTTAGGGCTGGGGGGGGTAAACTGCACTCTAACCGAAAAACCGCTTCGCGGCTTTTCAACCCTGGCCCCGTCCAGGACCGGTGAAAGTCCTTAATTTGCATGTTTCTTCCTGAATTCTAGCAAGAAAAAAGTGAAAAACGGCTCCTCTGTCCCTTTATATAGGCTCTTCCTACTTCCGGCGCATGCTAATTTCCCCTAACAAACAGGGTTTTACAAAAACCTATTTTTAATAGCGAAAACCACAATTTTTCAAAATTTTGATGTGTATGCAGTCGATTCTGTACCATTCTAAACCTATTGTCGCTTCTTCCCTATCCAAAAAACCCTTTCCCGAGGCTGTAGGAGCGGAACATCCTAACGGAAGTGCATGCAAATATATACACACACACAAACACTATTTTTTTATATATAGTAGGATAGTAGGATTTCTAGGGCTCTTCCAAAAGGCCATCTCCCAGTCCGGTGCCATTTTCACGTCATTGGAGGGCTCGCTTGGGACTTTGGACTTGAGTCAACAACGCGCTATGCAGGTAGAAAAATTAATCAAATTTATGAAAGTGATACCATTAATATTTTAGTAGCCTTTAATATACCTTTACCCTTTCAGCTGTGCAACTTCACGCAAGCCGATTGGGATGGAAAACAATGGGTCAAACTTAAAACCTGTTTCGCTACCATGAATCCGGATAAATGGAGAAATATGGATGCGGTGAGTCCGATTTTTCAACGAAAACACTATTTTTAGCGCCTAAAATCTCTATATTTAGTTGAGGATTATACCGATAAACGTTTAAGGGCACCCTCGGGTGGCGCATGTTGCAAGACAACTATTTCCTACCGGACACCCCGGAAAATATGAACGTCGACCGGCCATTGATTCCGATTATGCTTGGCAATATGCACGATGAATTTGCTAGTACCTGTAAGTCACCTTAAGCAACTACAAAAACCGCTTTTTAGGGTATTACCAAATGTCAGCCGGCGTCACGTTCGATACATTCTCGAGGGCGTTTGTTAAAAAGGTTTTCGACGATGTTGCGACAATTTTTGGTGCTCGGGCAGCGGATGTCTGGAACGTTATTACAAAAGTAAAATTGTGTACCTTTAAAAATTTATAGTCTTATGGTTCAGAGCTATGTAAAAGCTGGCGCCACTGACAGCGATTCCGTATCCTGGTTCAGAAACAGTACCACGGTATTTTATCGCGCTTCTAAAGTACAAAGCTGACCCTTAGTTCTTCACCGCGGCTTCTTTCACCCAATTCATCGTCAAAGAAGTTGAACTCTGGCGGGAGCGCGGAAATCCGCAGGTGTACGTCTACCAGCAAACCTACGGCTCCAAGCTGTCCCACTGGGGTCAGGGCAGTATCGTCGCACCGAGATTGGATGGTTATATACGTGAGTTAATTAAAGGGAAAACATTATTAATTTTATTAACACACTAACGACAAGCTTACGATTAAAATTAAGCGTACCCGAATCAAAGAATTCACAGATATTCACAAAAAAGTCAAGCCTCGCCCGGGCCTTTAAAAGCATCGAGGGGGTTAAAGAAGAAGTTTTGCTGGAATGTGGCATCGGCGCTGGTAGCCGGATCGTCAGGGCGCCATTCTAAATAGGATTTTAAAGTTATACTGGTTAACTATGTCGAAATGACGCACGCATAAAATTATTACCCCGAAACTTGATGACTTCAATTTTCATCAAGCGTAAAAATTGGTCGGTTATTTGAGTTTTTCATCTTATCTGGATTGCTCGAAATTTCGATGTAATTGATTTCGGTATAAGCAAAGCTCAGTTTATTGAAAACCATACCTTCAACGAATGTATCATTATTCGGAGGGTGATAAATGCCCGTCTCCACCGGCCGAAAGCCAAGAAATACGGGCCCAGGCTCCGCGAAGGACCTAAACAAAAGTCCAGATGCGCAAGAAAACTCTACTTCAATTGGGCATTCCGAATCGTCGACGTAGCGTAAGTAATATACGCGGAAGTGGGGATCGCGCATCGACTTGACTCCGGCAAGCTTTCCAAGCATTTCGAAAGGCTTCCTTCTGAATCAACGGTGGAGCACGGGATTCCGAGAAGAGTTTGAGCGATGGCAAACAACTAAAAGCGCTAATATTTCCATTTTATGGTAATTACCCTTGGCATCGTCAGTTGCCTGGCCGCCCAAAAGCCCTCAACGGAGCCGGAACTGTCGGACGCCGTAAATCCGCGCATACACTGGGTTCGATATAGCTCCAGCTCACCCTAAGAACTCGTTTATACATATATTTCACTCAACAGCACCTCCAAGTCCGAGAGCACTCTCGTTGTCCCGAGCCCAAGCACCAGCAAGTCATCGTCGACGCTCGTAACCGCTTGAGGGCTTCCAGAGGTATCTAAAGAACAAAACTTTGAAGATATCTACAACCTACTGTTGCCAAAACGCTCCAAGAGCAAACGATCGGCTTCCCCCCAATAAGCTGCCGGCTTCAGCTTTTGGTAGATGAACGGATCAAAGATTGAGGCCAACTAAAATTCCAGTTTTTTAGAGAGCTAAATCTATACCTTGGTCAGCGGGCAAAAGATAGCGTCTTCAGATTGTTTTAAGAGGTGACTCAAATCCTTCGCTGATTTGGTGTTTCTAAAGATATTTGCTTTATTGGCAACGATTTTGTAAACCTACAATATCTCCAACCCACGAATTCCGGCCATCCAAAGTCGAGCCCTGAGAACGAGCGAATTTTTCGGCGATGAGAACTGGAGAAGAATTGTCATTTTACGCAACTTCCATCGATGTACCTTCTGCACCATAGACTCGGCACTTTCAAGCGTTTTGACAAGATCTTTCAAAGCTTCGATTTCATCGAAGGATATTTCGGACTTACGGTCCTCACCAATCTAAATCAATTTTCCCAAAAATTCTGCGCCCACAAACCAGTGCCAAGAATTTTCGCAGCATGGTGTAGCAAACCAGCCAGTGCTGCTTGCTCTCTGGCCTCGAAGTAGGGCTAAAATAAAATAAGAATCGAGCTCCGAACCCTACCAATTTTGATTATTTTCCGGATCATCCCATAGGCCCAAATTGCCAACTTTGTTGATTAGCCCGGAGAGCGGTTCCAACAATTTTCCAACGGCAATGCAAAGAACCTGTACCCCGCAGATTACTCTGAAATTATCACATTTGTGACAATTATTATAATTTTCTTGCCTCGGAAATGACACGTCCTCAGCAAAAGCTATATCTCCGTCAGTAACGATCGCAGAAACCTAATTCCCTCGATATAAAATTATGAAGATAAAATTAACTACCTTTCCCGTGAGACCGTGCTCTTGAATTATCCCCTGAACGACACCTTTCGTACTCTCGACCAGATTTTGATCCAACAGACGAAGGAGCAGAACTCGACGCTCTCCGTTTTGTAGGAGATGCGCCATAATGGCCTTTAGCGCGGAATCTAGACAAAATTTAGTCAGAAAAATCAGTCATTACCTTGATTAAACCGTAGCTTACCGATCGTCAATGCCACAGATTGAGCCATTGCAAGCCGATGGATCAGTTCGGGTAGTCGATCTGCTCGTACTTCTTCAGCGACCTGGTCAAGTATCTCGATGGGCGGAAGGCGAACCTAAAGAAACCATTTCTTCTTTAAATAAAACAAAAGTGATTGACCACTAAAATCCTAAACCAATTTAAACGATTAAGATATCAAAGCGAACCCCATTCTGCATTGCCCAGGTTTGGAAAAACTGGTTTTCCAAGAAATCGTCCGGCATCACGTTAATCGACGCCAAGCCCATCCACAGTTGTTGATCAGAATAGCTGGGGGCCGCTCGAGGGATGGGCACGGGCGCTCGGGCCGGAGCTTCAGGCTTCTCCGGCTTTCGGGCGAGTAGCTCGGCGTAGAGGTCGGGATGGCGCTAAAAATACCACATCATGAAAGCCCGACTAAAGCCCACGTTCTTCATATGGGTCCAAGCGTTTCGCGTAGAGCTGGCGCTGAAGGACTGCCCGCAAAAGTCGCAGACATTCCGCATGTCGACGCGTGTAAATGCACTAAATTTAAGCTTACAAAAAGGACAATTCGACATACGCCCAAATTCCCGATGCTTGGCTCAGTTTCGTGCGTTTCGCCGTCGGTTCCGCGCCTTCATTCGAAAATTGCGCCTCATCTTGTTGGTAGTTGGAGCTTAAAAATTGCTTTAGAAAATGTATGTTACAAGAATCTTCCAGAATTGAGGTGAAAAAGCTTACAAATCATTTTCGCTTCCGTTTGGCGTTTCGGACATTGGGGTTAGTAGGAAACTACCTGAAAATTATAACACATCAGTACCGTACGAAAACGGCTTTTCTTTGAAAAGTGAAAACAAAACAAAAGATTTACAAAAATTGGAACTTTTCGGAGTTTTCAGCAATTTTCGAAGTGAAACTATTGAAAACTACGCGGGATACTCAAATTAAAAAAATTTTCCAGCTACAGGTAACCGGAATCAAGGTGCCCCTCGTAGTTTTCAGCTTATTTTAAGCGAAACACAACTGCTTACAGCTTGTAAGCAAGCTAGCGTAAAACGATCGATATGGCGTGTAGGTGGGGGTGGGGGATGGCCTAGGCCAGGCCGGCCTCGCACCCCTCCAGAGAGCCGGCCAGCCGAGGCCACGCCCCCGGCCCGCATAATCGGCCTTGTCCGCGCCCATGGGCGAAAGAGCGCTGCGCCCCCATTTTTGGGGTCGAACGGCCGGGTGTGCTTGTGGTATTTGTTGAGTCAAGCCAAAAGTCGGGCGTGAGCTTTATACGGTTTCCGGTCTAGAAAATGAGATTCTGAACACTGGCGGAGACAAAAACGTGCTTTGACAATGCACCGAATGCCAATAACGATATAGTAACGATTTTGTCAGCATTTGGTGCTTTCACGTTATCGGGGGGGGGGGGTAATATTAAACATTTTTATTAGAAAAAATAGATTTTTCGACCGAAATTTGGAAATTTTGTATGCTGTTTCGATCATCTTTCTACCTGAAATATAGTTACACCAGCCGCTTCCAGCGGCTTCGCCGCTGCCAGCGGCTGGACTTCGGGCTACCCCCTGGACTCCTTCCCCCTCGCCGAAACGCGCGCGACCTGGCTCACTATGTCCAAAATCATGCCAACCTCCGCCCCCACCCCTTTTACTAAGGAAAAAACTTTCAAAATTAAATTTAATAATTCAAACTAAAACTTTTTCATAATTTTTTTATCAGTTTGGGGGTTTCTGACCACGCTCTATCCGAATCCGAAGAGAGCTAAGCTCCAGCTCCTTTCCCCTTCGAGTTGAATTCGGCTTCACACACACACACACAGACAGACACCTCAAGAAAATTATTATAGTAGATTTTTCTAAAAACTATTGAAACACTTACTTTTACTTGACTAGGCATCTTTGGACTCACAGGAAAAATACCCCCCCCCCCCGATAATGCAAAAGAACCAAATATCCATTTAGCCGTCCCCCATTCCGCCGAGCTGCCCTTCATCTGGATGTACGAGGGCGATTGGGAGACGGCCATCTCGCGAAACCTCACGGATCCGTTCGACTTTCAGCTGGGGGATTGGTACGGGGAGACGTGGACCAATTTCGCCAAGTACAGGTTCGTGTTAATAAAATTAAAATCTACTAAATTAAACTATCTTAGCCGCCCAACCCTTGATGATAGTTGGCCACCAATGTCCAAGACGGTGTCGCACTTTAACATTGGAAAGCCGTCGGATGGTGGAATGAGGGTCGTGCCGGACTATCGGGAAACTGACCGGATCGTTTTCGCAAACGTAGGTCCCAAAAAATATATTTTTTATAGCTTAAAAATAATTAAGTTTAAGGTATATATACATACATACAAACGTTATCAAATTCCAGGCGATCGATCAGCTCCTCAAAATGATGCCCTCGCAACCCATTCGCGAGCAGGACATGAAGCTGAAAGGGGCCTGGGGTGCCAATAGATGATAGAAAAGCTCATAAAACTCTTTATTATCATCATCACAGAATCACATATGGCAGTAACCGTGTCGTGGCAGTAGATGTACATAAAAGTTAGACCCGTAGGCTATTGCATTGTTGCCGCTTCGATCGAATTCTCGTAGCAGAAGACGTGCATGAGGTTTTGGCTTTGAGGGTCACGGACGAGGGCGCTAAAAATCCAGTTTTTTAGGTTTATAGTTTAAAAGGTTTTAACGGTTTTGAGGGATACAAAAACAACCCAGGTTTTTGTTATTACTAGTGTCAGAAAAGCAGCTTGCATACCTATTGCCAATCTTCTTGTTACACAGCGCGCATTCTGTCATATTGTTGACGTCAACCTTCAGCCCTGCCACCTTGCGCAGCTTCTCCTCGGTGACGGCCCGCGCGCATTCGCACATACGACGGCGAATCGAGCTCTGAAACGGCGTTGTTTTTGCCTTTAATCTTGTTATAAAATATGTTTGATTTTTTTATAACTCTGGGCGTACTTTCGTCGCCTCGTCATGCGTCGCTTGTATCACCGCGCTAATGGCCATGGAGAGAAGTTGAAGCGGTGTTGAATCCGGAATTATTCGGAGAGCAGCCACTATATTTTTTTCGTTTTCTCATCTTTTCTACTAACCTGTATCAATTTTATCGGCATGACGGCTCAGGATCCGAATCGCCTGCTTCACATTTGGTTCCGGGATCGGGATTTGGCGCTCGCTCAACCCGGCAATCTTCAAAAGATATAAGTGTTTTATAGATTTTGCATTTTCATATGCTTTTTATTAACGGCCAATAACAAGAAAAATAGCGGCTTCAAAGCAAGAAAATATAGCCGATCCATTTTTTATTCATTTTAATCCCACCTGCGGATCCTTTGGCGATACAAAAGCCTCGAAGAGTTGGAGATAGATCTGGAAAAAGCGCAATTTAAAAAAATAAAAATGAGCTTACCTGAGGTCCGGTTTTCTGGTTATAGTGCAGTGCACAGTACTTCTCGGCTGCCTCGTAGTCGTGCAAAATTGAGGTGTAGATCGTGAGGGCTTGCTCGTGTTGTCCGAGGCGCCCTAGCATTAGTGCGCGTTCCTCGTAGAATGCTAAAACGTGGAGGTAAAAGCTCTAACTTAAATTTAAACCTTACCTTGATTGCTAAGCTGGACCAACACCGTTTGTGGTGAATAAGAGCGACTGTTCTCCAAGAATTTCAGCAGCTTTCGCCTATACTCGCCGAGTTCGCCGTCCTCAGTACCCGCCCGGATTATCGTTTCGTCTAGAATAAAAACGTTTAGATTTGAAATATATAATATAATTTACCATCAGGAAACGCGTGCACGTAATCCTTATGTAGCGATTTAACTTTGGCGACGTAGTGCTCGGCGAGGCATTCGTGGAATTTTGGTCGCTGCTCGCCCCAGGCGGAGATTATGTGCTCCTGAAAGTTTAAACGTACTTTAAAGGTCTTCTAAAAGATAAACGAAGTCGATCCACTTCTGAAGACTTTCCAAAAACTCACTAAATATGGGATCAACGCAGCCACGCAGTCTTTTTGCAGAAAATCCACGACCTTCTCTCGATCGAGGTTGCTGGCCAGGTCAGAATCGGGTGATGTAAATATCTAGAAGCCCCAAAACTACAGAATACAGTGCAAAAACTTACCGCCAGTCCCTCCTCCACATCCGCATCAAGCACCCATTTCGAGTACTTGAAGATCAGCTCAATCTCGTTGTTGCCAAGCGTTTGTAGGTACTCGACCGTCCTATCAATAAATTTCAAAAAGTTAACTAAAGTTACTTGTAAGGCCCCGCAAAATACGCATCGCAATCCGGCCTCAGCGATTCGCCTTTCAGCAGCTCGAGCGCTAAAAGATTTTTTATACGGAAAATCGCGCAAAATTACCCATTTCATGTTTCCTTCTCGTTTCGTACAACACAAAAAGCGAAGAATTACGTCCGGATTTCTAAAGTTCAAAAATTTACGATCAAATGGGTTTATACCTTAATGATATCCTCCGCATCCGGAAACCAGCAAGCGTTATCTCGAAGTCGCAACAGTGAATCGACCATCATCGGCTTTGTCTACAGAAAATCAGTTTTTTAGAAAAGCTAAATCAAAACTTACTCGGATATAGCATTTCAAGAGCGTGGTATCGACAATTTGCAAGTTGGCTTTCGCAGCTTCGTGCTCTTCTTTTGAAAGTCTTCCTGAAACGTCAAATGTTCTAGAAACAATAATTTAAGCCCTACCCTCTGGAACGTTCATATGTTTCGCTTGTTGATGTTGCTCCAAGCTGCGCGCCAAATCCGTGCGTACCTAAATTCTCTGAGCCGCTATTTCCGCTCACCTACCTTTGCCAGATAAACTGAAAGTGCTTGGATCGCCCGTTTCTTCTCATTTTCGGGGACTTCCTTTTGTGGGGTTGGGGAGAGTTGTTGCTGAAAAAAATTTAACTTATTTATATTTGCATCTTCGCGACTTACAACTTTCGGCGGGAGCAACTCGGGGATCAGCTGGATCGCGGGACCAATGTCTGATAATTTTTTTTTGCAGAGCTTATTCATAACCTACCGCTCCCAATATCAGAAAACACTGCATAGCACTCATCATATTCGGCCGTCGAGAACAAATAAGTAGCATATTGGCGCTTGATCTCCTTCTTCTGGTCGTCGGTAAAGATGGCGAATTGGTCCTAATGGATTTTAACATATTCAGTCGATTCCTTACGGCCAATTGTATTGCCAATGGGTACCGCGCATCTTTGATCAGGCTGCTGACATTGTTACGCAGATTTTCGTGGCAATCCAGCATCCAAATATCACAGAGGCTACCAACGACGACACAACCACTGAAATTTTGAAGTTTTTTGTTAATTGGATCATGGCTGATTTCCTCAGGATCGTGAGTCCAGGGCGCCCTAGCAGTGACAGCCGTTTATGCCGCGTAATGCAACTGATTACTCGATGTTTTGTTGAAAGAAAAACTATTATAAGTGTAACAAACTATATTGTTTTGATCGCAAGTTCATTTATCCACAATATTATACAACGTTCAAAAGGCACATGTTTTTTTTGCAGGTCGACGCTTTACAACGGGCCGCTCAATCCTTACTTGCTTGCATGTAGAAAACAAAATACTTGGAAAAAATCATGCAGGAATCTACAGGAAGACAATATCAAGTATGTCGTCGAGTCACCTAGCTTCTTCGCTCGATCGCACGGCTACTACGAATGCTCTAACAATAAGCGCGACGCTGAAAAGCTTGAATATGACGAGGATGGATCAGGATTGACAAAGGCATTCTAAAACCAGATATGCGGCTTGTGACTTGATGGTATTCAGCAAAAAGAAGCTCTCAGGCCGCACTTCCAAGCGATGCACGATAAAAAGTAGGGGTTACTATGCTCACATTTGTCAAAAACGCAATATGAAACGCTAAGGTTTTTCTGTGGAACGAGAAAGTTTTCAAACAATGGATTAGACTGCCAGAATGCAAGTCCAAAACGTAGGCTGCCGTTCTTTCTTTCGAAAGTAAATTTCCGGTTCACACGGTTATTACCGTTGTGCCTTACGCTAGCGGGTATTGGGCATCGGCTGACATTGTGGAAAGCGAACAGGATAACTGCACTGTCGTGGTTCCGAATTCCTCAGAGCATATATTTCATATATAAAATACTTTCTTTAGCGGTCGAATGATGAGTCTGGAGTGCTAGCGGTCAAATATTGCGCAAATCATACATAGTCATGATTTTGATCCAAAGTTGGCTTCGGTTGATCCCGTGAGCCTAGAAGCTATTTGATATTGTCTTCATGTAGATTCCTGCACGATACTTTCCAATTATTTTGTTTTCTAATGCAAGCAAGTAAGGATTGAGCGGCCCGTTGTAAAGCGTCGACCTGCAAAAATATATACAATGTGCCCTTTTAAACGTTAGTATAATAATATTGTGGATAAAATGAACTTGCGATCAAAGCAATATAGTTTGTTACACTTATAATAGTTTTTTGTGGATAAACATCGAGTAATCAGTGCAATTACGCGGCATAACCAATGTCACTGCTAAGGCGCCCCTGACCACGGATCCTGAGGGGAAAACCGCCCTGATCATGGCTGATTTTAGTCCTATCTCAATTTCTAAAACTTACGGCACGGCATTTGTCAACAAGTGTGCCTGCTTGAGGGTAAATGATTGGATGAGCTGTGGCGAGTCGTAGGTCCGAATTTCGACCAGCCCTTTCGGCAGTAAACCCACGACAAATGGCGGGTCCCACACTAAAATCATCGTATATTTATGTGTCTCTGAACCTACCTAGGTTGAGCAACGCCTCCGAAAAGCGCACGTCCTTTCGGGTTTTCGCTTCTGCATCGACCGGAACCGTTACAAAGTTTTTACCTAGAGTTATTAAGATTTATTGCAAAATCTCGAAAACTCACCAGCTGCAAAACCTATCATCGCTCGATCTTCTAAATACGTAATAATTGGTGTGTCGAGAAAGCTCATCACCGCCCGAGTGGTGCATTTACAATCCTGAAAACTTTAAAATCGGGTTTTTGTCAAAATGCCTTGAACTCTTCATTTGGCTTCAGATCAGTTACGTGGTACTCGTTCCGGAGAGAGTAGGCTAGCGACAGGCCACACCTAAATTAGGTTAGAGCTTGTTAAAATGTACTACCAAGTAAGGTTGGCGGGGTTGTCCTTCAACTCGAGGAATGGCGACCCATCAAGCAAAACTTCGACAAAATCGTTTTGGAAGAACTAAAAAAATGGCTCAATAAGATGACGCGGTGTACCTTGAAGACATGTATTCGTCGTTTGACAGCAACAGCTACTTTCACGCTAGCATCGTCCTAAACGGAAATTTATAGCAGTTACAAGTACATACCGTATTTTGATGAACTGCAAACGTATGGATGGGCTTCAGCTTTAATTGCGCGATCAGCGGGTACATCGTGCCTGTGTCGAATTGGTGCACGGATAACTAAAAGATTTTGATTCCCAGAAAGCGGTAAACCTGTTGATCACTCATACAAAATAGAAGCTGCATTGTTTCGACGATGGCCATTTCAACCACCGGTTTCCGCTCGAAATTCCGGCGCATATGCTTGAAGTCGAACCGGAACCGTGAAGCTAAAGAGCTAAAATTTCAGTTAAAGATTTCTCACCGGTCCTGCCAAATATCAGCAAATGTCCTTCCTTGCAACTGGCCAGAACATCTTGTGATGTCTCTAAATAAGCGTTTCAAGCATTTATTGGGAGTTGAAGCCTTACTTTGACTTCGGATCGAGCATAGCTCAACCTTTAGGCTTCTTCCGACCTCTCCGATCGAATAGGCATCGAACATAACGGAGATTTGTAAAGACTTTTCGCAAGTTTCTTTGCAGCGGTTCCCTTCAAGGAAATTGATTGCAGATAGTGCATAGACAGCACTGCGCAAAGTAGCGGCCCGGAATCGCAACATCTGTCAAGCTAATCCAGGTGAAGCACTAAAGTCATTTCCTCTCAACAGGCCTCCGAATGTCTCAATCAACTCTGTCAAAGTAGAATACCCCCGCCGTCTGCCATAAGTGTGTATTTCAACCCGGGGACCAATGTACGATAGAATGCTTCATTAACAAAAATACACGGGTAAACAGTGAACACGTAAATAGGGTCGCGAGAACATGGAAAAGTAGTAGGGCGAAGATTTAGAGGGGAATCAAAGCGGAAATACAGTTCGAGCCAACCACATAAATATTTTTCGAGATCGTTTGTTCAGGCGCCGAGCATCTGCCGCTGGACGACCTCGGCGTTGTAACGTTGGGCTTCACGGCGCACGCGCTTCTCGTATTCCACCCTAAAACTGATATGAAAGAAAGCGAAAAAAATTGTACCGGTTCTGGCAGTAGATCTGGTAGGCCTCGGCCTGTGCCGGGTCATCGGGGTTCGGGTTTGTGAGGAGGTCCTGGATGCCGACCAGCAGCTGCTTGATTGTGATCGAAGGCTTCCAGTCCTTGTTTTCGTCTAGTAGTGAGAGGCAAACGGTGCCGGACGGGTAGACGTTTGGGTGGAAAAGCGGCGGCTCGAATTTGCACTTCGGTGGTGTGGAAGGGTAGTCGTCCTTGAATGTCATCCTCAACTGAAAAAATAGATGAAGTACAGCAAACCACGACAGCCCGATCAAATCCAAATTATCAAAAAAGTACCTTATAAAGTCCATTCTCCCAAATTGATCCTTTCTTTCCGGGGATGGCGCATTCCCACTGGTAGAGGTTGAGGGAGCCGTCCGGGTTCTTGACGGGTTTTGCGATGAAGCCGAATGGGTGGTCCTTCCGCCAGGCCTTGCGCTCCTCGCAGAGCCGGTTCATTGCGATGCCGGCCATCTGAAAAAGGAACTATAAGTGTGCATTTGATTTGGGCAACAATAATTGAAAAGGCGATGGGTGAGAAGAATATGGGTAGGGGAAGAGCAAAGAAAGCAAAGAAGGCATAAAGTCATAAACGGACCACAAAAAGTAAATGATACTTGAAGAGCTGCCAAAGTCAGAGAAGGATCATAAAAATCAAATGACGATTGAAGTGCTGGCGGATCATCGTCAACTTTCAATTTTGGTTCTGCCGCGATTTTTCGTAATTATTTTGGAACGGAACGGGGTTGAAAAGGGCGCGAAATGGGGCGCAACCGCGACGCGTGCTGCATCGATTTCCTGACGTAAGCGGATCAATAAATCGATATCACAGAGAGCGCAGACGAACAGAAAACGACAAAAGTTTGGCGGGAAGCGAGAGGGCGGAGAAGCACAAAAAGATGGCCTAATGCTCTGCGGAGCGGGCTACTGTAGTTGGGGTGCATTTTAGGCGAGTCGACGGGCAAAACACTTTATTGTGAAAAAAAGGCAAAAACATGTGATATGGCGTTGGAAAGAAATACTTTGCGGCAACAGCTACCCACAACTTCCATAAATACGTAATACTGCGTGGCGAAGAAAGTAGGAGAAGGCTATAAATTAGGCACAATTTGAAATGGTGGCTATTTAGAAGCGGTTTTTCAGCTGCTCTGCCATTTGGTTTTGATCTTTTGCAGCACGTTCATCAACACGTCGATGGTGGATGACTGGTCTTCTTGTGAAGGCTGTTGGGGATGGATTGGCAGCGAGGCGGCCAATTTGCTGTGCTAAAAAAGAAGGATATTCCAGAGAATTTTTAGGTTTTTTTACCTTCAGCGACCTGAATTTGGCCTTGAGACAGCAGATATTCGGTGCACATGGGTCGTATTCTGGCATACATGTGCACGGGGATGACTAGAGAAGTTTTATAGCGTCGGTAACTGTTTTTTACCTGAACGCCAGTCAGATACATAACACATGTTGTCGTGAGAGGATATGTGGGCGCCGTAGTGATGACATCTTGCGCAGCTAAAGTTTTTGAAGTAGTTTTTGGTAATGTATAATCCTACGGGTCGGGGCAGCAGTAGTAGGTGGCTGCGTGGTCTGTATGGTCGAGGTTAGAGGCTAAAATTTTATTTATTTTTCATAAATTTCGATTACCGGCAAGGTCTCTGTGCTGAATGTTGGAATAACAGTAGGGAGCGCCTAAATTTTTTCATTTTGGTAGTCGAGGCAAAAACAAAATTATTTGAGAATAGGGTAGCCTAATAGCCTTTACTTTTCAATTTGGTAAGTCAGTAGCAGTTGGCATTAGGTAGGTAAGTAATTTTTTGAAGCTTAACTAGGCTGTTTGCTACTAAATTACCGTGCTGGGTTGCGTGGCCGGTGGTAAGGTATCCGGGATGGCCGTCTGCGGCGGGTAAGTGATTGCAGCTTGTGTGGTCATCGGCGGTTCAGCAGCCTAGAATAAGATCCAAATTAGAGTTGCTTTTTAATTTGTACCGTTTTTCTTTTCTACTTTGATGATTTAATGGTTTTTCGTAAGGATTTAATCAAGATTTAAGCCAGACATACAGGGGTTGCTGGGGTTGACAAGCAGCTGCACTGATATTGTGCGGAGGCCGGACCAGTGATGGTAATCATGATGCAGTGACATTGACCATTTCCGGGGATTTCGGTCTGAATTGTACGTAATGAAACCTCTTTAATACTCACCGTGATATAAGCCGGTGTCGTGTTGATAGTCGTTGTCTCTGGGGGTGGCGTGAGTTCGGTCGTCGTGGTAGTGGTAGTCGTCGTCGTGGTCGTTGTCGTAGTTGTTGTCGTCGTGGTGGTGGTAGTCGTCTGGAAATACTTCGATGATCCCTCAGGATTCATACAGTTGTGGTGGTGGTGGTGGTGGGGTGGTGGTAGTAGTGGTTGTGGTAGTGGTCGTAGTGGTGGATGTGGTGGTGGGTGTTGTGGTTGTGGCTGGCGTCGTTGTGGCCTATGGGTGCAAAATGGAGCCGACCACGGCTTTCGGCACTATGATATGACTACACGTCTATGACTACAAGTGCACGCTTAGAACATCTTCATTTCAATGGTGTGGTGCAAACTAGAACTTCAATACTAAAACACTAAACCACGTCTCAATGTTAACCCCACCCACCGGAACCGTGACAGTACCGCTCTCCCCACAATGACATTGATATTGTGGCGTGCCGGCAAAGACGATTTGTATGCAGGCACACCTAAAGAAATATTAAACTAAAAAAAATCCCTGATGCAGGGATGCCCAGGGACAGAACCCGGCATGCGGGGCGGAAATTAAAACGGGAAATACATAGAAGGGATTGGTTGAATTTAGAGTGGACAGACTTACGATAGAGGAGAGAATTGTCCGCTGAAGGATTTGTTGCAAAAGATTTAGATGGCAATGGCTTACTTTGCTGCTGGGTATGACTGCGACAGCTCGGTGGCGAGCTCATCTTTTTGGCTGGTCGCATCTGGTGCTGCCTAAAATTCAGCTTTAATCAGTTTATAAATGTTATATTTTGAGGTTTAGGTTAGGGAGTCGATAAAATAAAAATACCTACATAAATTCTTAGCTAGATATTCGTCCTAACAACGTAATCCTACTATCCTACTATATATAAAAAATAGTGCTTGTTTGTCTGTGTGCATTTGCATGCAACTTCCGTCAGTGTTCAGTCGTATCTCAGGAGTAGTTAGGGGCATGTTTGATACGTCATTAGGAGCGTAATGGTCTGGAGATGACTGCACGCATATGAGATTTATCAAAATCGCCTGTTTTCGACATTAAATTTCAGTTTTTGTTGCAAAATTCGAGACCCTCTTTGTTAGGAATCAATTAGCATACACCGGAAGTGGGATGCTTAAAGGCAGAAGCGATTTTCACCTAATAATAACCTAATAATTTTAACCTAATAATTCCTAAATTCCTAGTAACGTAA
The DNA here is from genome assembly GCA_038088335.1 of Mesorhabditis sp. LJ9110. Classification (NCBI taxonomy): domain Eukaryota; kingdom Metazoa; phylum Nematoda; class Chromadorea; order Rhabditida; family Rhabditidae; genus Mesorhabditis; species Mesorhabditis sp. LJ9110. The sequence goes on along the minus strand of JBBGBA010000257.1, from coordinate 73,994 downwards.
CATCATAACGAGGCGTTAAAAGTCGCAATCCAGCGAATTTCTGTAGTTAGCAACACATTTAATTGGGTTTTTTACTCGTGCGAGTGAGCTTTTTCTATTATTATTATTTTTCTATTTCATTTATAACTTTCTTAGAGGCTTAGCTTTAGCCCCAAATTATTTTACCGGTTTATCAAAGAAAATTAATTTTTTAGCGTTATTTGCAGGTACCGCCCTTTCTCACGCCCAACTTGGGCCCTAAACAATGACCCAACGCGGGCAATGACTTTACGGCGGGGCGGATTGTTTGTTAAGCCGTGTTGCCATTGGTGGGACAAGCGGTCCCTAGGCGGTGTCGGCTTCCAATTCGGACACCGGCCCATCGCAAACAACTCCCCGGTGACTATCCGGCTTGTCGGCCATTCACCGTCAACCTGACGCGCTACTTTTTTGGTTGAGAATGCTTAAAGGGGCTCGCTGGCTGTCTAAGCGAGTGGACATTACGAGACCCGATCTATTACCAAAATATCGTTAAGGTATCCTAGCAATCAGAGAGCGGGATTTTTTAAGGCTCACTGTTGCCGTAGCTTGCGGGCAGCTGCACTGCACGTTATTGGCATAATCAAGGCGTACGCATCTGCACTGTTGTCGTTTACTCCTCAAAACGACCGGGGCTCCAGCCAACCAGTCTTGTTGGTAACTTTCGACCTAAACGGCTAAAATACAACTTCCCCCGAGGACAAAAACCCACCGAGCAAGCGAAGACCAGCGCCAGAAGCCCGACGGTTAAACCCCAATTACGCATCTGAAAAATATCGAAAGGTTATAAACTTCATCAAAATTAGTATGGATTTTCGTTAAGATCTCCAAGAAAGTGCTGATTTATTTTTAAAGCAAACGCGGGGAGCAACATAATATCTATAACGTACTGTGAAAACCTGGAAATTCGAAAAATGTACCGATTGCGTTTTATACGATTGGCTTAAAAAATAACGGATCAAGGGAGGTAAATTAATGAATCTTTAAAAACTGTCCCTATTCCATTAATGTTGCAACGAGTTAGAGAAGTACTGATGCCTTGCAACACCCTGAAAAATTCTAATTCAGCTTCTATTTAAAAACTAAAGTTAAGTTCGATGAAGTGGTATTAGATCTAGTAGGGACTTCAATAAAGCAAGCATTTTTAGAAATTTAGAGGTAAGCTACAGAAATGGCTTCGGCAAATTCAAACTTTTTGGAATAATACGAGTAATAATCAAACGTTGAAGGTAACTGGTAAATGGATAGGTAATCATGCGTTTAAGTAAGGTAATAACCGGCTAGCCAGTAATTTGGTCCAAAAGACCGTTGGCAGCCGATGGCACGGTCGAGGGAATTGAAGACGCCCCCTCGGAGCCTTTTATATGGCAGCCGCGGAAGCGGAGAGAGAAGCAGTCGCGGTAGAGGCCACAGGGGGCCAACCAGGGCCACCCCCTTTCCCATGCCAATTCACAGGCCATTCTTCATCGTCTTTTTCCGGCCAGCTCTCTCCCACGGAATACCGGGTTCTCCCCCGACAATTCTCGAAGGCTTCTCGTCGTTCAACTCTCAACAAGGGTAGACACAGTCAAGAGAAAAAAGTTGCGAGCTATTGTCTTGGCGCGGGGGTGTTCTCGGGTGGGGTGCGCAAAAAATATGGCGTGAATTTGACGTGAATATTTGCTAGAAAGTTGTCGGGTGGTTGGGGGTTTGTTGGTATACTTTTTTAATAGGCTGTGGAGGTAGGAGAGACAGAATATTTGCATGAAGAGTTCAAGTGACTTTCCAGGTAATAACAAAAGTATATCTAAATCGTTAGCGATATTGTAACAGTAGGTAGATTTCAGTAGTTATATCTTTTGTCAGAAAATGCAAAATTTAGGGCCAATACCTCAAGTAATTAAAGTGATGACGCATAAGCTCGCTAGGTCTGAGCATAAGCCTTTTCTAAGCTTAAATCCACGCATAGGAATGTTAAATTGGGCTGAACAAATTAAATTTCCAGGGAATCACAGACGCATCACTACTCCTATCGTCATTGGTATCAATTTCGGTGTCGATGTCATGTAAGGAAAGGTAAGATACCATAAGTCAGAACTGGCGAAAATTTATTGAATGTTTCCCCACAGCATTTTTACCCCTACAACCGGTAGAGAGAACGTTAGCGCATTATTTACCTAACCTACGCGCCTTGACTAGCTTACCCTACCATCAATGGGCCATCATTCCATTCTTTCACGTGCTGGCCCAAAAGTGCACAAAAAAGTGGACGTTCCTTTGAGCCGGCGCACAAAAGTGCTGATGCCAACCTAGGAGGTCGTCGTATATCAACAAGGGTGCTGGTTTTTGCTGCAACTCGTCCACAGGAGGTTGGCTGTCGGCCGGCTAGCAGAAATCCCTCAGGAATGTACGCCTTAAACAGACCATTTTCCTCTGAACTCCAAGAAAACCAGAATCCGACACTTTTTACCCATTACGCACTTTGCCCTCCTCAGCACTTGCCCGCCGTCGTTCACACCGCATAGTCGTTGAGCCGGATGTTGGCGGATGGAGTGTTCTTTCCGTTTTGTCTGTCTGTCGATCTCTAATACCACATCTGTTTGTCTGTCCGTCTGTCCGTGAAGATGGTTGTCCGGCCCCTGCCTGTATCGCTGTCGCCCGAAATCCGATACAGACGGGACCTCGGGGATGCAATGGATATTCTCGCAACTGACGCATCCCCGCGATGACGTTGCGGAATCGGAATTGTGGGCGTGCAGGGTAATATCCAGAGGATTAGCAAAATGAAAAGCTGTCTGGGGCGACTGTGATACGGTAGTAGTTCGAAAAAAAAACAGCAAAAAGCCTACGACACTCGGGATTCCCAAGCCGTCTCGATCCAAGTACTAACCGAGCCCAACGTTGCTTAACTTGGCAGATCGGACGGGATGCCGTGCTTTCAACGTGGTATGGTCGTAGGCGAAAGGAGGAGGGTTAGAGCTACTGATGAAAGACAATTACTTCCATGCTTCTATGAAACTCCAACGGCAAGTCGTAGCTATCTTTCATCAACAGTCGATTCCTACCCTCTTTCGCCTACGACCATACCACGTTTATACACGGCCTTAAAGTTTATAATTTTGTGCCCGAGTCGGAGAAGTTTCTAGTACTACATTGCTATTATTACTTTCCTGCCGTTTCTCTTTAACACGCGCCGTTCGCCAGTGATCAATGGAAAAGCAAGCGCGCAAATGGTTGGCAGACGCCTAAAAAGCGTACTCCCGGGAACTTGTTGCAGGCAAATAGGGGCGAACACAAAAGGGGCGTTCTGAATGCGCGTACAGTTCAGCGCTGTCACGTGGTTGTTGCGCTTCCGAGACGCGTTCAGGTGCAATACTGTAAGGTTCCGGTTTTCAACACAGTATTTATTTGGAAAAATGTTGTTAATAGGGTCTCATGGGCAGATGGCGTCTCGGAGGTCCATGTACAGGTCAGATATCTAAAGGATGGCATGGTTTTAAAGATAGAGCATGAGTTTTTGGTAAAAGCTTATGGCTAAACGTACCCGTCTTCGAATGTCGGCGAGAGCATCTTGCATACGGGCGGCTTTCATTGCGTAATATTCTCTCATCTCGTCCATGCCAAGTTCGGCGCATGGCGGCGGTCGTAGCCGATGGGCGCTAGAATTTAGAAGCTCAAGCCTAAGCCTAAGCCTAAACCTAGCAATAAGGTTAATCTGAACCCTTATAACCTAAGCCTAACTACTCTCATAAGCCCTACCGATGTGCCCTGCATGGATCGCACTCGACACATGGATTGCAAGCCACATCTGTGCAATTCTTCTTTTCCGCTTCTATTAATTCGATTGAGTTATCGATCAGGATGTCATCCTTCTAAAAATGAAGAAATTAGTGATTTGGCCGTCAATATGCATCCAAAAACTCAAAGCAGAAAAACCGTGTTAAACAAGCGAATAGCTCGCAAGCATGGAAAAATCAAAAGCTGACCCCGGAAAGGTATAAGGAGAGTAGAAGCCGAACCCAAAGGAAAAGGAAAGACACCCTTGAAAAACCAGTTATTACCCGCTTCAGAACAGCTGCCGGTTTTCCGATCATAACTGCTTGTGTCTTCGAATCTCTGTCACTATCCGAACTCAAACTCCCACGACCCTTCCCCTTCTTCCCCGGGCTTCGAATCGGCGCCTGCGACTCAAGCTTCTGCGCCTCAACCTGGTCCCTGAGACTGTCCACCGCCTTCTGGGTCTTCTCCAAAAGCTGCTCGACTTGGGTCTTCGGTTTTGAAGGAATGGTCTCTTCCACGGAATCTTCAGAAGCTGATGAAGCTTGCTTTTGCAATCCAGCCTTCGCGGGTCTATGAGCCAAGGCTTGATTTTCCTGCTTAATCTCGAGCTCCTGTGGTTTCTTCTCCTGGCCTCCAGTTTGGTGCGCAACTTCACCATGAGTCTCCTGTTTTTCTGTGATGCCTTCTGACGCCACTGGCTTGATCGGCTTTACCGGAACCACCGGAGCAACAGCATCATCCGAGATTTCCTCAGAGCTTGCGGAGCTTGAGTGCTCCTCGCTGCTCTCCCAGGAGCTTCGATCGTCCGGTTCTGAAGCCGGCCCCTTCTCCTCGTTGCTCTTGATGGAAACGCTCATTTTCTCGCGCAGCGGTTGAGGGTGGGCTTGATGACGCTCCTGCGGTGAGGCTAAATCTGAAGTTGGTGGTCGGAGTTCGGCGTCCTGGGATTCTTGGGTTTGGACAACGGGTTTAACTTCCCGCGCTGGTCCTGGACCTCCAGACTCGACAGGTGGCAGGTTCGAGGGCTGGTTCTGCTTTTGCTCAAAGGTGTTAGATTTGGAAGAGGCATTTCCTGAAGCGGGTCCCGGTCCCTGTTGGTCTACCGGCTTTAGGTCGACTTGTTGATTGGCGTTCGGTGTCAAAATAACGGTATCTGAATGGCTGGTCCCTTGAGCTTCTGGCCGCTTCTGCCCAGCTTCAGCCTGACGCTCGACCTCAGAAGCTCTGGCTTGTTCTTGCTGGGCGGACTCGCTAACAACTGGGAGTACAACTGCGGGTCGTTGTTCAGGCTCCAACACCTTATCCGAAGACACATCAGCCTTCTGAATTTCCGGATGTGCCTTTTCGACCTCTCCGGGAGCTTGAACTGCTCCAGTAGCCAACACTTGTTCTTTTGGCAGGCCGGGAGCACTTCCTGGTTGATGTTCAGCAGCAGGTTTTCCATCGCCGGCCCGGACTACCTCATCATCAAGCTCCTCATTCGAATCCCACCCCTTAGCAGGTTGCAGAACGTCATGCTCGGCTTGGTCGTCAACAACATCAAGTCGATCAGAGGCAAGTCCTTGGTTTACGGCTTTTGGCTGAATTATCACAGCTGCTGGCTCGTGCTCGGTATTTGACTCCTTCTGCCCTTCAGAAACCGGAAGCTTGATTCCGACGACTTCTTGGGGGTTCTTCAAGTCGATCTGACTTGGTGCCTGCTCCTCAAGTGTAGGTCGATTTACAGGATGCTGCTCATCTTCTGCCGACTGCCACTCAGGATCCTCTACTTCTTTCGAGTCCCAACCCGCCGGTGCCTTAACTTCTGGGTTTTGAGGGGCTTCAGCTGCAGGCTTCTCCTTCGGATCCTTGTCAACCGGAATTGGTGGGTCCCCAACAAGCTTCCTTGGCTCTGAAGCATCTGGTGCTATTTGTTCAACAACGATTCCAGTAGGAGCTCGATCCAGAGCTTCATCGGTGATTGAGTGCAAACTTGCAGGTCGCTGGGCAGGCACATCGAGATTATTGGAAGCAGGCGCGACGTTGACAGGTTCTACAGATCCCGTGGCAATCTTTGGGGAAGCAGCCTTTTCCTTAGCTTGCTTTGCAGCGAGAGAAGCCTGAATTTCATCAAGCTCTTCCTCAGAAGTGGGATCCCATCCAACGATCGGCCGGACAACATCTCCGAAATTTTGGACGACTGGAGCGTGTTTTCCGGAAGCCGAAGCGATCTGGATGAGGGGTTGAGCTCCATCTTCAGGCGATGGTACTTTAGACCCGGAATTAGCGGCCTTCTCACCTAGGGTATCTATCTTCGGTCGATCTTGATGAACTCCTTGCCCGTGTTCTGCAGAACTCGGCTGAAACTCTTCTGCCTCACTGGATTCCCAGCCTTCATCCGGCTTGATAACGCCATCCACCACACCTTCAGTATTGCTCGGGCGGTTTTGTTGTTCCACAACCTCTGCTTGAGGACTTGCCGATTTCTGAGCAACTTCAATTGGCTTTTGTTGTGCTTCTTCTTTGTCAATCGGAAGCTTTAGCTCCTTCTGTTCCTTGGCAATTCCCGTTTCGCCACCAGCAGGCTTGGGCTTAAGGTGATCCGGGTTCGGCAGGATTACACCGGGATCCAGGAACTTGCCCGGGCCCTTATCTGATTTCGATTCGATTGGACTGTCATTTCCTGGCTGATTGGGCTGCGCGGGGTCGACAAGGGCTTTTGGGGTGGGTGAAGCAACTGGTACTTGATTTCCAGGCTGTGGCTCGCCTGGCTGTCGTTCATCCGACGCTTCGATTCCAGAAATGCCTTGAGCTACAGGCGGCCTATCTTGGCTTTGTTCAGGTTTGGCTTCTTGGTCTGGCTTCGAATCGGGATGCTCGTTGTCAGCCCCAATTCCGGCCAGTCCATTCGGCCCAGGATGCTTATCTTGAGATCTTTCAGGATTAGCGTCCGGAACTGCGTGTCCGGTGTCATTCTGCTCAACGTTCACGCTAGAGAGCGCCTCAGACATCTTGTCGTTCTGCTCATTCTTTTGCTTTTCATCAGCCCCAACTCCGGCAAGTCCATTCGGCATGGCAGGTTTATCTTCAAACTGGGCAGGTTTGGTATCACCGACTGTCTGCTCAGCTTCTTGCTGTTTCGGAAGTCCGGTGCCCTGAGCACCAGGTGGTCGTTGTTGCTCAACTGTGACAATCGGAATTTCCGCAGGCTTATGATTAGGATGAGGTCCAGCCTTCTGCTCCTTATCGGTTCCGATGCCAGCATCTCCTCCAGTTCCGGAAAGCTTATCCTGCGCCTGATCGGGCTTAATCTCTCCGGGAGCGCGGTTTTCTGGAATGCTTTTCTCCGGTACGCCTGGATCCTGCTCGGCAGGGGGTCGTTGGCTGGCTTCTGACTTCTGTTCTGGTTTTGGCTCTTTGGTCTCATTCGGGTCTGCTTCGATTCCGGCTACACCACTGGCTGGCGGAAGCTTCTCTCCTTCCTTTGCTTCCCGGCAGCCTTTTCGAGCTGTTGAACCTGCTGAACTTGTTGACCCACCGACTCGACGGATTTCACCGTGGCTTCGATCTCCTTTTGTTGCGCGCTGCCCGCCCCGATTCCAGCAACTCCATTAGGGCCAGGTGGCTTTTCGCCGTCGTGGCCAGACTGTGCTTCCCCAGTTGGTTTTGCAAGCTCCTGAACTTGCTGAGCTTGATGATCATCGGTTTGGTGCTGCTGAACGAGAGCTTGGCCCTTTTCAGCGGACTCCAAAACTGAATCTACGTTCTTCTGACGTTTATCTGCCTCCGCCCCAATTCCGGCGAGTCCACCGGCTCCCGGAAGCTTCTCTCCATCTTGGCCAGGCTTTGCTTCCCCGGTCGCCTTTTCAAACGTCTGCGTTTGCGGAACCTGATGGGCATTTCGCCCTGCGTCCTTCTTTTGATCTTCATCAGCCCCGATTCCGGCAAGTCCGCCTGCTCCCGGAAGCTTGTCGTCCGATTTCCCGGTCTTGGCTTCCCCAGTCGCCGGCTTAGACTCAATGCCGTCCATTCCAATCCCTGCCGCACCTTCCGGCTTCGGCGCGGCCTTTGAATCCTCCCCGATTTGCGCTTCACCCTTCGCAGCCTCAGGCACAAAGTTAGAAGACACTGGCCGGAGTTCTGGTGGGGAATTTAGTGCCTTAATGTCAGAATCCGCGCCGATACCAGCTAGACCCTGAGGTTTAGCTCCTTTCAGATGCTTGTTTTCCGCGCTCTTCAGATCCCCACCGGCATTATCAGCTTTCCCAACATCCGCCCCAATACCCGCAATTCCAGATGGGCCTTCTACTTTCCCGGCCCCAGCATCCGGAGCTCCATCCACTCCCTTCTCTTTTTCCATTCTATGCTCGGCCGATCCGATCCCGGCTTGACCCCCGGGGCCCTCCCAAGCAGTCAGCTGCTCTTGAATCTCCTTCGAGCTCAAGGTCTCAATACGCTTATGTTTGTCACTATCGGTTAGGAGGCTGCGAGTGAGTGGTAGTGGGTTACTGGAGTTGTTCTCTGGCTTACTTGCCTCGACGTGATCTACCGGGTCGTCGCGGGCTGTATCCATCGCTGGGAGTGCAGCCGGTGCCTTGGTAGTCGTTGGGCAGCTGTTGTTGTGGTCGTAGTCGAAGTTGTCGTTGTGGGGGTTGTGGTAGTCGCCTTTGTCGTGGTCGTTGTAGTCGTTGTGGTTGTCGTCGTGGTCGCAGTGGTTGTCGGCTTTGCGGTGGTCGTCGTTGGGTCTTCAAGATCTAAAAAATGGTCTTTTAAGGCTATACCAAAAAATCCCATACGTAGTAATACACTACATCCAAATTCTTCAAGCTAATAATCATCAAGCTAAATTTTTGAAGGGAATTCAAGATCCCGACAGCCATAATCCCGACGGACAAAATGTTTTTCTAATCTAGGGTTTTGGCTGTCGGGTTTCTTTTTTGTAATTTAGTTTTCTAAGTTTTTATATTATACAACCGTTAGTCTTGCGCCTCACCTTTATCCCCAACATCAGAAAATCCTGCGACAGCACCATCTTTCTTCACCGGCTTCAACACCTTCGGCTTCATCCTGGGACCACGGACACGCCCCGAGCGCTGGGCCACAAAAGAAGTTTCCTAGATTATGACGATGTACCGGTTCTCTTTGACTCCCCTACCTTCCCCCTCCCCGCCATGTACTTCTCCACCTCATCCTTGGTCATGTCGATCAGTTGGCATTTCTTGTCCTTGATGACGCACTTCTTGCCCTCCCGGCCGACCATCACCTGGCCGCCCACCTCGATCTCTTTCCCATCGTAAAGGCATGCTAAAACAAGGCGGCGATGTGGGATTGATCGAGGAGTTAAGGGAGTGAACTTTGGAACTTTAAAGAGCCGTTCGGCAATTTGAATTTCGACAGTTACTAGGATAAGCCTCACCTATCGGCTTCCCCTCAGCTGTTGCCTTGGCTCCATTAAGCGTAAAGTTGCACAACTGCTTGACCCCGTCCTCGACGAACTCGACGCCAAATTGCACAAGGGTCCCATTGGCCATAGTGCAACCCTCTAAAGATCAAGAAATTCCTACTTTGAAAGTTGAGCCCACTCTTATCCTGGAAATCAACAAGACCGGCTGAGCCGGAGCAGAACTGCGGCTTATCGTCGACGTAAACGAGCGTGTACAACTCCAGCTTCTGGCCCTTGGGGTCTTTGCAATCTAGAAAGAGTCTTTTGGAGTTTTCAAAAATCGTAAATTACGGTCAATCGTCGCCTCTCCTTCCTTGCATACGTAGAAGACCTTGGCGGGGACGTCGGAGAAGTGTTCGCCGTCGGTGAAATTTTTGCCAAAGATGAAACAGGGCGGGGCTGAAAGTAGGTTTAGGTTTAGGCTTCGGCTTCGGTTTAATGCTTAGTCATGGGCTTCGGCACATCCGGAAATCTTACTTCCAACAGCCTCCAGCACAGCTCGATATCCCTTTTCAGATTTTCCCTCTTCACACATTCCATCCTAAGAAATAAGTTCGTAGTAGTAATTAGTAAAGTACTGTAGTAACCTACCATTGATCATCTACCTTCTTCTTCTGCCCCACCGGAATCACTTGTCGATTATAGGCGATGCAGGCTAAAAATTCCCAATTTTTTGTTGACCACGCCACCTACCAATTTGGACGCCCTTCAAGTATTTTCCCTGGTTCTGACATTGCACTTGCACGCCGCTTTGCAGTGTTTTATTGGCCTAAAAAGTTATCTCAGTCTTTTACGGGCTTTGTAAAAACCTCCTTCGGCGGATCCTGAGCCCAAACGGCACCATCAGCCTTTTGCATACCCTTGCTGTCCTCGCAGTAGGTCGCTAAATTTCGGAGTCCGAATTTTTTCTAATGACAGACATTTCAGGACGGTTTTCCGGACAGCTCCGTTTTCGAGTTTGGTGCATTCGATTACAGTATCTTGGCCTTCTGTGTTAGCGGGGTCCGAGTAGGTTTCACCAATATCGATGCGGCCACCGTGCTCGTCAAGGCAATCTGAGGGTTAGAAGGTAGCTTTATGACCTTCCAGAGGTCGCAAGTTATCCTTTTCTAAAGCTCATAAAAATTGCTTGGTCTTGTAAAAGCTTTGTTAGCTCCGAAAAGTACGTAAAATTGCCATTAAGCCGTACGCGTAATGGCGTATTCAACTTCGGTGTACCCGTCGACCTTCTCGGAGAGGCACTTGAATACAAAGTGCGGCGACAGGTATTCGCCGTTCAGCGGGATCACCGGCCCGGCCGCCGAGTTGTTTGGTGCGCACCCTAATCGGTATTTGATTTCGCGAAGGTTTCAACCAACCAATTGGCACATAGCCGATCATATCACTCGTCTGGTTACATTGGAATTGGACGTAGTCCTCGATATATTTCTGAAAATCGGAACTTTTGTGCATGAAGATGACTTCAGGTCTTTTAAAGGACGCCATCAGGCCCACTTAGATTCGCTACGTGAGCATGATTCTACGCAGAAATCGTAAGTAGGTAGCAGGGCGTACTTTACATGTTCAACCCACCGTGCCAAGCGTCTTTTCCTCACATTCCGGGGCATCGGCACGAATTACGGATACACAAATGAGTATAGAGAATAAACCGTGGATGAGGCGACGCATCGCCTGCAAATGGGGACCCGGGTTTGCTTCTAAAAGTGGTAGCTGAGATTCTGGAGTCTTGGTAATGCCTCAGAAGCGGAAGAAAAATCATAAAGTCTAAAAATACTTTTAAAAATAGTCATAAAATTATTTAGCCACGGTTTCTACCCTTAAAAATACTACCACAAGTTCTGCAAGAAAAAAAGAAGCGCTAGAAAAGCTCAAAAAGCCCCCAGGACATCTTAGGAAAGTACGTAGAGATCAAAAATAACAAAATCACTAGGTATCAACCTATTAGATAAGCTTCCGCTTTTAGAGAAAGATTTTCTGAGGGTTTTGATGTTTCTAGATACATTACGCTAGTCTACGAAGCTGACTTCACCCTAGACAAGCTCCAGAAATTTCCCCAGATCCAACATCTAAAAACTGTCGGCAACTCCGACTTCTTCGATCCCATCTATAACTCCCTGCCAAGGTGACACGTAGTTATATGTTTCCCACCGTAAACCGGCAGCGCTTCGCCCTCCCGACCGGACGTAAGATATTGACTACACCCACCTCTACAACCCCGAAACATCACAAAACTCGAAGCGACATTGCAAACAAAAATACGGCAAAAAAAGTCAAGGGCAAGAAATCGACAACCTCTCTCCGTGGGATGCACGCTCGAAACGGCTATTTGGTAGTCAACTGATTCTCGAAAAATTCGGCATCGATTCAGGTGTATGACGACGTAGGGGGTGATGTTTTGGGGAGGAATTCTGGGAGCAGCCGGCTCGAAATGCCTCATTTTCTAGTCAGCCGGCTGAAGGCTGTCCGATAGGGTCAAGGGGCTGGTTGGCAGATGCTTCGGAGTGCAACGTGAGTAAGTTTTTTGTGGAGGAAGAAAGGGGTGGATGATCTCCATGGCCTGCTCGAGGTTGACCTGTTTGTATCCGAATTTTAGGAATTCAAAACGCTTGGCGTCTGTGACATAAACGACATTTGTGCGGTTTTATCTGGCCGCCATTGTCTTACGTAACTTTTCATGGTAGACGGCATTTCCTGGCTAGCTGGAATAGCGTTATAGGTTCCAGAGCTCTAGTATAAGCTCCTTGAAAGCTTTAGGTTTCGTTTTTTCTTTCCTTGGGCATCGTTTCAGGGCACGTAGTACGTATGCGCCTCACCTCGGTCTTTCTCCGTAAAGAGGTGTAAATGTCGTATTACCCTATAAACTCGTGTATAGGTCCGGTACAATTTCGTTCCGTACGAATACAACTGACACCAAATAATGTGCGTAGGGTACAATTCGGCGCAAAAGCTATGTAAGCCAAAAGACCGGTTCTCACGGCGTCATGCAGCAATTTCTTTCATTAAACCACTCAAATTGTTGGAAATAGTCGAAATACGAACAAATATTCCACCAAAATTGCAAATATACCATCCGTGAGCGGCGTTATTTGCAAGAACCCGAAAAAACGAAACACACCTAATGACGTTCATACGGAATTACGGACGCTCCGTACACATGGAAATTTTCACCCGGAACTATACACGAGGGGGACCTATACACGAGGTTTTAGGGTATCCGAAAGTGAGCATTCGAATGTGGATCAATCCAACATAAATGCTACATTGAACTAGTTTGCTTTGGCACTCCTGTGCGGTGTCCAGCCTCTATGAAGTCTGGGTTAGCAACCAACTTATAATGGTGGGGTTTTCACATATGGACACTCCAGGTCGATGAGTCTATCCGGGCAATCACACAGCGAGCGATCTCTCGTTGTCTGCGTCTCGAAGTGTCGCGACGCCCTGTACCATACCATTCCCCTCTTTCCGATTCACAGTGCCCCCTCTTGATCGGAATGTATCGGACTGTCCTAGAGACGCAGGCAACGAGAGGGATCGCTCGCTGTGAGGCTGCCCGGATAGACACTTCGACCTGAAGCGTCCATATGTGAGAAGATCCCCCACCCATCCACAGCTTCGGTTTAATTACCCAAGTTTGAGGTTAGCATTAACCCCGAGACCTCTTCAAAGAGTGTTTCGAACAAATTTTGGAACGCATTCCCCCACGGGGAGTGCACAAAGCAAGAATATTTCGAATGCAGCTGTCATGTTCATTAGCGCGGTAGCTTTCTTTTCGTACGCACTTACCAATCTGCAAAAAATCTATCCTGATGTTACACGCAAACGCAAAGCCTCGACACTCGGGATTCTCAAGCGTTCCGATCAGTATAACCGAGCCCAACGTTGCTTAACTTGGCAGATCGGACGGGATGCCGTGCTTTCAACGTGGTATGGTCGTAGGCGAAGGGAAGAAGTCTGGAGCTACTGAAGAGGGACACTCTGATCTCATCACGGTCTGGACAAGCAGTGGGCACGGATCAGAATTCATAGACACTCCATTCCTGCTCACTATCGCCTACGACCATACCACGTTGAAAGCACGGCATCCCGTCCGATCTGCCAAGTTAAGCGGTTGGGTCGGTTAGTACTTGGATCGGAGACGGCTTGGGAATCCCGTGTGTCGTAGGCTTTTTGTATCCATTGTCCGCTCCTAGACTTTCGGTATTTTTTTGGCCGGATGCCCTTTTTCAGTTTGTTTTCTTATTTATGCAAACTAGGGGGCTATCCACGGAGAAATGGGGCATTGTGCCGGTCAGGAGGTCGCCGTTTTGGGGAAGGAGAGGAGGATGATTTCATCCTCTCTCGGCTCGCCAAAAGTAGAGATAGAGAGAGGGAGAGAGATAGAGAGAGAGAGATATTTTGAGGTTTGTTGATCAATCACAAGCCACAAAAAAGGAGCATCCCAAAACGTCCTTGCGCGCCCCTTCTTCATGCCGATTTCTCTCCAGTTTCCTGATTATTTTGGGGGGTTTTTGGAAAAATCGTCCTTCGCCTGGGCCGCCGTTTTGCGTTTGGCCTCGCCCAGTTTATCCGGGGATGGGGGGTAGAGAGTTTTGGTTTGGGGAACAGATCAGTCTGCGAATCGACAGAATGGCGTCAACCAGCTGGGGCTTGGCTCTTTTTCTATATTTTGTAATAATAGAAGTGATTAGTGCGGCGGAGTCACCGTTTCAAGATTATTCGTTTGAGGACCGAATGGAATTTCACAGTAAGTTGGCAAAGGTCTGGCCGGTCGGTAATTTTTCTGAAACGCTTCGAGAGAGAGAGAGAGAGAGAGAGAGAGAGAGAGAGAGAGCTAGAGAGAGGGAGAGAGCTAGAGAGAGGGAGATAGAGAAAGAGCTAGAGAGAGGGAGATAGAGAGACCGAAGGCTATCATAAAATGCCGGTCTATCGTCTGTAGAGTCTATAATTGCTTACAATTTCCTTGCTGACCCTACTTATACTTAGATTCTTTCCCCTTAACTTTTCAACAATTGGCTTTCCTACGCTCGCAGCTCGTGTACGCGGCCCGTACCGCAACGCGTTCACCTTTTTAAAAACGTACAAAAAAGCGTCAACGATTCGAATTTTTAGGATGGTTTTGCAGCCGACACCAATCCGTCCTCTCCTGCCGACGTCCATTCACCAGCAGGGATTACTTGATTGAGAAGAATAAGTTTCGGTATAAGTTTCACCACTATTGGACACTCAATTGCTTCAGAACCGAGCTCGAAGAGGAGTTTCGCACAAAACGAGAGGAGCAGATACCTCGGCCTCGTAGGTTCAGGTTCGAACCTCAAAAAATTGGGGTTTAGAGCGCTTGAAACGCCAGATCGACGATGATGAGGATGCGGACGAGGAATATGAGTATTTCATGTGGAAGAAGCATATAAAGCGGAAGTGGAAGGAGGGGTACGTTAAAAAAACTTATTTATCTCTTTACTTACCTGATGATTATTAAAGGAAAGCGTAAGACAGGGCCGCGCTGCGAAGGGTGGCTTTTCCATTGCGTAATCAATTCTCACTCCGTTACGGCAGCTAAGTAGCGTGGATAAGTAACTTGAGGAATCCATGACCAGAAAAGTTGTAGCCATGCCTTGCCCATCCCTTTAAACCACTACGCAATATAATTCAATTTTAGAGACACCATCATCCACAACCACTACCATATGGAGCAGCCCCAACAGACGTACTATCAGCCAAGTACGAAAAAAATCCGCATTTTCAGTTCTTTTCGGCTACCCTGAGTTTCGCTTTTTCAGCTTATCAATACCCCAGCTACGGGCAATACTATCCACGCTACTATTATCCACGCTATTATCCATACGGTAGCCACAGGGTCTGCACTGGGAAATCCTTATTTTAGGCTACGGTGGCTATGGGAGCGGATATGGATATCCGAGATACGGTGGGTGGGGCGGAAATTAGGTGGATCGGGAAATTTTGAGTTTAAAGCCAGCGTCAAGGGATAGAAGTCCGCTGGGACATATAGCAACGAGTTCTAGTTTTTCGTGTTTTGCTTTTTTGCGCTATAAATCTGAGTTCCGTCTGCGAATGCATTTTTTCTGCTGGCACCATCCCTTTAAATACCGTACCCCATCGATTTTTCGTAAGTTATCGTATTTTCAGGTTACGGTGGCTACCCGGGCTATGGCGGCGGCTATGGTGGCGGACAGGCGTTTAATTTTGGACTTGGAAGTGGACTAGGTGGGTTTTTGGTGCTTTTGCACTATCGGCGGCGGGGGGAGATTTTTTCTATAAGACCAGAAATGCCTAGTAACGCAGTAGTAGGCACTATAATAGCGTTTTTAACAAAGTATGACTATGTTTCAAGCGGGAAAAACAAAAAACTATAAATTTGTTAAAAGATGTAAAATCTAAATTTTTGGTCCAAAAATCTATATTTTTGTATTTTTAATGAAAATGTGTAGAGTTTTTGCGATTTGTTCTTTAATAACATTGTGGAAAAATGCCTCCATATTAGAAAAATGGATATTAAAAAATGGGACTCTCCCTTAGAGACAGCCCCCCTCCCCCGATAATGCCTAAGAACCAATTTTTATGAACATTCATGTCTGTCATAATATAAAAACGAATTTTTAAGGTATCATGACGCCCGGTTTCGGTTTTGGGCTCGGCTCATTTTTGAATATCGGGGTTGGCTAATGGTCGTACGGTTGCGCTACGCTAAGCTCCTATCGGCACCGCACTCCAGTTACGCCATCAATTAATGCTTTCAAGCCATCTCCAATCGCGAATCTCAACCGTTTTGTGCATTTTGCAGTTTTTATTGCAATGCTTGTATTTTGTAGTTTTTAGTGGATATTAAATGTATGTTTATTCCAAAAACACAAATTGTACACAACAACAAAAACCAGATGGAGCACCGGAAAAAGCACAGGCATTGGGGGATGTGGATATGCTCTCCCGGCTTGGGGGGATACCCGTAGAAGAGGACGCTAGCAAAATGGGCAATGGGTAAAATATGTAATTCAAGGAATTCATTACTACATTAAAAACATGTTAAATTCTCTATATTGTTATACTAATCTTTAGCTTTGGATTAAAAACCAAAAAAAGCGAAGGAACCCCTGGATATGACAATTTTGGAAGGTTTTTGATGGCTTAAAAGAGGGTGAAATCCTTGTAAGACTTTAAAATTGAGAAGGTATGAAATAAAATTCTTAATATGATGGCGTGTACGGTTATGAGGTGAGGTCCTGCTCCTTGACGAGCTTGTAGTATTTGCCGCGGCGGGCCATCAGCTGGTTGTGGGTGCCGGATTCGCGAACCTGAAGGGATTGTTGGAATTGATCGATGGAAGCGCTCTCTCTCTCTCTCACTTTCTCACTTTCTCTCTCTCTCTCTCTCTCTCTCTCTCTCGCTCTCTCTCACCTTTCCGTCCGCGATATAAACAATCAAATCTGCATTCTGAATCGAGGATAGCCGATGAGCAATTGTGACGCAGGTACGCCCAGCTCGGGCTCGGTCGAGGGCTTCTTGGACGGCCTGAAAAATGCAAATTTAACTCACTAATGGCTCTCTCATGCTCCATCTCATGCGCACTCTCTTTTTCTAGCTCTCTCTCGCTCCCTCACCTTCTCCGCCTCCGAATCCAACGCCGACGTGGCCTCGTCGAGAAGCAGAATTTTGGGATCTCTGACGATAGCTCGTGCGATCGCGATACGTTGCTTTTGACCTCCAGACATTTGCGAGCCCTTTTCTCCGACCTAATTTATGGTTTATATCTTAAATTGCCATATTTTCATACCTCAGTATCAAGCCCACCCGGCAGCTGTGAGATGAACTTGTCGGCGTTGGCCATGTTCAGTGCCCACTTAATCTTCTCCATCGGAACGTCGCCCAGGCCGAAGCACACGTTTTCTTTGATGGAACCGCTAAAATCAAGGTATATTTAAGGTAAGAGGACTAAAGGTAGATCAACATTGACTTTGGTATCATTAGGACTCACCTGAAAAGTCTCGGCTCCTGCCCGACGAGCGCCATTTGGGTGCGCAAATTATGGAGGGAGAGCCCCTTGATGTCTTTGCCGTCGATGCGCTGAAATTTTTTTTTTATTAACGATTTATACTGTTTATAACTGCTCTATAATCTATAGTTGTTTAAGATGACTTACGTTATTAAATTTTTACACTTTTTTGCATTTTTTTCGACTTATAGGTGCGGATTTTCAGTTAATAACAGTGATACCCACCACAAACCCGCCGCTCGTGTCGTAGAAACGCTCGAGCATGGAGACACAGGTCGATTTTCCGGATCCGGACGGACCGACAAGGGCGACGGTTTGGCCGCGTTGGGCGGTGAAGTTGAGGCCGGTCATGATCGGGTTTTGAGGGCGTTGCGGGTACCGGAAGTTGACGTCTTCGAAGAGGATGTTTCCGCGGAGGGCCTAGAGATTATGATTTTTCACCTTTATTAAAGCTAGCGAGATTACCGAGATACTGTAGAGAGAGAGGGAGAGAGATGGAGAGAGAGATGGAGAGAGAGAGAGAGCGGGAGAGAGTGAAACACTTACGATGGTCTCGCCGGCCATGTGGTCGCCGGTTTTCGGCTCGCGGTCGATGACGTTGAACAGCATCCCGGCCTGAAAATTGGCGCATTAATGATAGGGAGGAGAAATCACATTTTTAAAGGGACAGGGAAGGTTTGGTTATGGATTTATTTGCGGATTTATGCTCAAAATTTGCCCTCGGAGTCCCTTTAAACCGAAAAACTTACCGCCGCCTTGGCCTTGATGAACTCGGGCAGGTAAGGGGTGGAGTTCATCACAGCTACCGTACCCAAAAGCATGGCAGTGATGGCCCTAAATTTTTTGGTAATTTTAACTGATTTTTAGAATTTTCAAGACGTTTAGAATGAGTTAAACCAACCTGAAGACGTCATCCGAAGACTTGTCCCCCACGTAGATGACCCTGATGCCGACGGCGTACACGATGGCCAGCATCATGTAGAGGATCGACTGCGAGAAGGTGAAGTTGACCGCTTCGTACCAGCCTGAAAAAATAGATTAAGTTGATTTACTGGAATTTTCTTACATTTGTTCAGTTCGCGGTACTTTTGCTTCTTGCTGGCCTCCTCGTACATCTTGTAGAAAGCTTCCTGCCTGGTCAGCAGCTGGATGGTCTTCACGTTTTCGATGGTCTCGATCGCGATCTGAAGTCAGAAATTTGGTGAAAGTTTGTGTGGATCAACTGACCCTGCCGGACTCGTTGTTCTTCATCAGGAAGAGGTTCTTTTTCATGATGAGGTTGCCGAGGAAGATCATCCACGCCCAGAGGAGGAGCATGAGGCCTAAAGGTCGGATAAGAATTTGGCTAGAACATTCATCTCTCTCTACCTCTCTCTCTCTCTCTCTCTCGCTCTCTCTCTCTCTCTCTCACCTGTCCCAATCGTGGCCACCTGCCATGCGCACACGAACGCGATCACAATATTTGCGATTATAGCCGTGACAGCGTAGATGAACTGCAACATTCTCGTGTCGACGACCGCCTTGATGTTGGGCGCATCGGAGGCCAGTCTGGTGATGAGCTTTCCGGGTGTATGGGCCGGGTTGTCAAAGTAGGAGGCATCTTGGTGGAGGATTTGGCGGAAGGAGAGCACCCTGAAGCGCATCGCCAGTTCTTCGGAGACGACCGAGAAGAGGATGCTCTGAAAATTAGGGTTTAATATACCAAAATGTATGTTTTAAGCATACCGATAAAGTCTGGAAAATGAGACATCCAACTCCAATGGCAGAATAGACGATGATGCCAAGCGCCAAACGATGCATCATCCGGCCGTCGGTGTAGGGAGTGAATTGGAAGCCCTGGAATTTGAGGTATATTTGCGCATTAACCTTACAAATTTTCATGATAAAATCGAATTCCCGCTATAATGCCGACAGCAAAAATTCCGAAAGCCCATAATGCCGACAGACCAAAATCCCGACGGTCGAAAAGCCGACAGCCGAAATTCCGCCAGATTCTTGAGGCCAATTTGAATGCCCCTGCACTTAAACGTCTATTCCACATGTCGGCATTTTGGCTTTCGGGATTTTGGTTGTCGGCATTTTGGCTTTCGGGATTTTGGTTGTCGGCATTTTGGCGTTACTACGCCAGAATAACAAAAATATCGATTTGCCGACAAAAATTCCCTTTTTCGACCAAAATTCGAAGTTTTCAAGTATTTTCAAGGTTTCCTCCATATTTTTCACGTGAAAAACGTGAATTAAAAAAAATTAATAAATTGATGACTAGGGTGTAATTATGCATATCTGGAATTTTAAGAAAAAATTGCTTTGAAATTGCTATATAACTCCGAAAACCCTCTCAAAAATTACCTCAAAAACATATCCGAAAGCCAGTGCCAACCCAGGCAACTCCAAGCCACGACAAATGGCGCAGATCACGCCCAGCGTCATGTTCAGGTACTGCCCCTTGGCGTTCTTGAAGATGTCCAGGTAGCCGGCGGTGATCTTCTCGTCCTGGTCCATGACGCGCTGTACTTCCGCTGCAAATTCGGCATTTTCGGTGGCCATGCCGCTGGGGTCACGCCCGCCGGCGCTGAACGAGCTGTTCATCGTGGATTGTCTAAAAAAAGACTCTATATACAACTAGATTAAATAAATCACATTTTATCAACATATTAGTTATCGATATTATTTATCATTATTGGGTACTTTCGCATTATCCGGGGGGCTGTGCCAAGTTTCCCTCCATTTTTACAAGTAGAAATAGAACTGTTTTTACATGGTTTTGTGATATTCCTGAGGGTAAAAAGCCAGTAAATCTTATTAAACATTAAAAAATATCGATTTTTCGTCCAAAATTTGGATTATTAAGTTTTTATCCTTTCTAGAGAATTTTTCCCAGCTAGTTTTTGCTAAAAAGGGTCTTAATAAAATCCTTGCCATGGTCTTACCAGACATATCTTGATTTTTAGACCCCCGCTAAGGCACAAGCACCTCCGGATCCGGATCTTTCTCCAAAAAACCGGAAACCCACCGAATAAACTGATCACGGCCTGAAATTCTGGTCTCTGACTGCATTCGCGACGAGTTTCGGTGGGTGCTTTGGGATTGGGAGTCACTAAAAAATATAAAAATTTCCGGAAAGCTTCAGTTTACGTACCCCAAATCGATCTCATCTTCGATCTCGTCCTGTACGATTTGATCTTCTTCCGGCTGGAATTGCTGGGCCTTGACGAGGCTGTAGTATTTGCCCTGCTGCGCCACAAGTTGCTCGTGGGTGCCCTAAACCGTGATTATCGATTTCCGCTTGAGATGTCTAAACATTTCCGAAAATGATTAAAACTGGCAAAAACTGACCTGCTCCAAGATCTCGCCCTTCTCGAAGACGACAATCTTGTCGGCATTTCTAATGGTTGAGAGCCGATGGGCAATGACGATAGTAGATCGTCCCTTTGAAGCATTGTCGAGGGCAGCCTGGACGATGCTCTCGCTCTTCGCATCCAGGGCGGAAGTGGCTTCATCGAGGAGGAGGACTTTCGGGTCTCTAGCGAGTGTCCTCGCGATGGCTACGCGCTGCTTTTGACCGCCAGACAGTTGCACACCACCGTCGCCGATCAGGGTGTCGTAGCCCTGAAAAAAGGGTTAATAAGGAAGAAAAGCCAACCAATTACGACATGATATTAAATTAAGGGATACTGGTACTCGACTGTTAGAGGGGGGGGGGGCGCTATCTACCCTAGACCGACCTAGCAAATTACTGCCGTCATTTATAGTATTTTTATGAGATTTCGACTGCTAAAAAGTCATAACAGCCGTGCTACAAAATTTTGAAAATTATTATTTTTTTAGAATTTTTTAAAACGGCGTGAAAAGCTACATAACTAATGTCTTTTTTTATCGGAATGCTACGGCGAAAACAGGGAAAATGTAGGCTCTCCCCTTAACCTCCTCCCCCGCTAACAACCTAGTACCGTGGAACGCAAAGCCAAATTCTCCAAATATTTCTCCGCTTACCTTTGGTGTCTTCATAATAAAATCGTGCGCATTCGCCATCTTGCAGACTCGTTCCATCTCCTGTCGGGTGATATCCGGCTTGCCCATCTGCAGATTTTCAGCGATGGTGGCGTTGAATAGGATAGGTTCCTATATATAACAATATATGATTTTTAAGTCAGATTATACCTGCTGCACAATGCCGACGGTATTTCTGAGCCATTCAATGTTAAGGGTGCGGACGTCAGTACCGTCTAACGTTACGAGTCCAGATTCGGCTTCGTAGAGGCGGGTGATCAGTCCAACACTTGTGGATTTGCCGCAACCACTGAAAAATGGTAAGTTTACGGTAGCTCTCACTGTCTTTCTCTCTCGCTCTCTCTCGCTCATTCTCTCTCTCGCTAGCTCGCTCTCCACCTACCTGTGGCCAACCAACGCGACAGTCTGCCCAGGTTCGATCACCAGATTGATCCCGTTCAAGATCTTTTGCTCCTTTCGGGAAGGGTATCTAAAAACGTAAATTGGACTTTTAAATTTATAATGCTATTTTATAAACATAATTGTGAAGTTTCACACCTGAAGTGCACGTTTTGGAAGACAACGCGTCCCTCGCATTTGCTTGGCCGTAGACCCGCGCTTGAATACGGGTCGATGTGAGGCACCTAGAAAATGTGTTAAACTTACAAATAGATTTTTTAGCTCATTCTTACATATGTAAAAATATGGTCGAAAGTCTAGCTATCAAAAATTTTACCCTTTCGATGATCTGGTAGATTTTCGCCGCGGCCACACGAGCGTTGAGGAGCACCATCAGCTGCGGCGAGATGAGACCAAGGAAGTAGGCTCCAAGCAACATGGACATGACGACGATGAACACGGTTCCGGGTTGCGAAACGTAGCCCTCGCGCAAGAGATGACCACCGAGCCTGAAAAACGATTTTATAGACATTAAAACGTATTTTACACTTTTTGAGTTATTTAAAGGCCTTTTTATACCAAAAATCAACAAATTTTAGAAAAATTATCGTTGAATTTCTTACAAAAAGGTTTCGTTGGTTTTGCGAATAGTTTTCAATGCATTTTACGGTCCTAAATACTCTAAAAACCCACAACATGCCCGCGCCCAAGAACGCGAACAGCACGCAGAAGAACAGGCCGCCGAGGAACCCGCTCCAGAAGCCCTTCTCCACCGCGAAGCGCTTGCCCTTCGTCAACTCGTGGGAGTACCTTAAATCAAGATTTAATCTCCAAAACTAGCCCGAAACCCACTTGTCGATCATCTCCTCTTGGCCGTTGAAGGCCTGCACCGTCCGCACGCCCATAATTGACTCTTCAGCAATTGCACCCGCTTTTCCGACGCCCACCAACTCCTTCATCGTGGTTGACGTCATTTTCTAGAACTCACAAATCCAGTCCGAACTGCTTGAGCTCACCCTAGCCATCATGGCCATACAGAAACAGGTGATCGGCGCGACGCCCAACATGAAGAAGGCCAACCGCCACTCGTAGATGAACGAGATGACCATGGCGGCTGCGTACATGGCGGTTCCTCGGATAAGCAGGCCCAGCTTGTCGCCGATACCCTCGCGGATACGCTCCAAGTCACTAAGAGCAAGTTTTTGAATCCAGAACTTTTTTTACTCTGAAAGCCTGGAAGTGAGTGTGCCAGAGTGATTCTTGTCCATCCAGCCGGCATTTTGGCGTAGTATCGACCTGAGGTATCGGTGTCTCATTTGGGCGATGACACGCGAACACACAGAGGCAAAGCACATGAACTGAAAATGGGAAGCTATTAAGTGGTTTAATTTTGTATATAAAGCTTTCAATTTGAGAAATACGCTTAGGTAGAGATTTTAAGGTACTTTCGCATTATCGGGGGGAGAGTATGCAATCTAAAAACTTTAAAAACGTTAAAAAATTCGAGAGTTCGTTAAAAAATCAGCCGCCATTGCACGAAAAATCAATATTCTTGCTTTTTTAGTAAATACTTGTAAAGTTTAGGATTACTAAAAATAGCTCAGAAAAAAATTTGATAATTGGATACTAAAGAAAAAAAACAGGTTTCCCCTGCGATACCCTTTCCCCCGGTAACGCGTAAGAACCGCAATTTTTTAGCTAATAGACCCAAAAAATACTAATACTTACCTGAATAAAATTAATCACAAAAACCGCCGCTCCGACGCCGATGAAAATGTACACGTTTTCGTAGGCCTTATCGCGGAATTCCTTCGAGGTCGGCGCGTAGGTGATGAGCACGTTGGTGACGCGCCCGGAGATCAGGGCCAGTGTCGGTTGCGCGATTCCTGCAACAGATTCATGTCTTTAATTTGCAATACCATACCTGACAGAATCGAGCATATGAAACCGATCGTCAGCGCGACGTAGTCCCATTTTGTGCAGTAGCGGAACTGGAAAAGGAAATTCTGAAAGTTAAAAAAACTTTGAAAACTTTAAAGAAATTATGGAATTTTCGGGTACTGTGCTGTTATTGGGGGGCCTTCAGAAAATAATTTTTCAGCCTTTTCTAGTGAATTTTTGCCGCGTTTCACATAGTTTTTGGTTACTAAAAACCCAGCGAAATATTTTGATTGTTCCAGAATAGAAATTTTTCATCAATAACCGGAATTTGTGTATTGCGCTATTGGGACCTTACAGAACGAGATAAGCCACTACTCTGCTCCCCCCGCTAACAGACTAGAACCCAATTTTGATAATCTAACTTTCAAGTGAGTCTTATGTACTTTGATCCCCACCTCGCCGGCCCCTTTAAACGGTCGACCCGTCGTTCATCTCCGGAAAACCGGGGGCAAACAGTTGGCCGCGAGGGGCCCCTTTCAAATTTTGGGGTTTCTGAGAGGACCCGGCAGTAGTCTGTGGCGCTGCGGCGGGTCTCTATTATTTTTGGAAAAGTGTGTAGCGAGAGAGAGAGAGAGAGAGAGAGAGAGAGAGAGAGAGATAGAGATGGAAACAAGGCAAACACCGTTCTCCCCCCTGCCGCCCGGGTTGCCGAGAAGTACCCGGGGGATTAGACGGTATGAGCACCGGAAAATGCCGACCCCTACAATGTGTCCGTTTGCTCACTTGCCCCCGAAAAATTGAGCGGAAACGGTAGTCGTGGAGTTTGTGGCGTGTATTTGTACTTTTTCGTGATCTTTCCCTGATTTTTGGCGATCTCCGGAAAGTGTAAATTCCCTTACCAATCCGGGAACAGACACCGGCTTCACTTCGAGCTGCTGGTTCGCGAGATCGCCGCTGAAATTGGGGACATGGTGTGGATTTGGATAGAGAAGAAGCAAAAAGTCAAGCAAGCGGATGTTTCTATGCTATAAAAAGCTGAATATTCGTAGCTATAAGCTTACCAAGCCAGGTCACAACTAAAAATGGACAATTTTTTTGATTTTGACCCAAAATATCTCTTCAACCCTCGCTAGAATTCTCGAGAATCGACCCCTTGAGCCCACTAGCTACGCAGCACTCCAAAAGACGCATGAAAAAGTATCATAATTGTGTCTTTTGACGTGACACGAAATTGTCGACACCTAACGAAGTGTAGGGGTCGATTCTGGCGCTTTCCAGTCCATTTAAAGGGTTTATAAAGGTATACTATTCCTTAAAAGTAAGAAAACCATACCGGCACAACAAAATATTGATAATTTTCTCGGCCAACGTCGGCGTGTACATGACTTTGGGCCCGTCCTCGTCGTCATCGTCGGGAGGGATCACCTAAAAGGTCAAAAATTTTAAGGTATCATCTAGATATCTCGGGTACCCGACTGCTCCGAATGCTATTTAATGCTAGGTTTTCCTTGTAAATTGTCATTGAATTCGTAAGACCGATGTTCGAACCATCACTTTGCTTCTAGCACTTGTTATAATCATCTTAAGTTCCCTTTTTGAGCTGCAATTAAAAATCTTAGTATATTTTTGACGGTCTATCGTCGCGTCGGAGCAGTCCCAAAAAATAACGAAAAAAACTACGATTTTGGGATTTTGGGATCTTTTTAAATAATGCGAAAGACCCGCTATACCAACTAGCATTCATAAACAGCATTTGCTGTAATCAAAGATTGAAGAAATAGTATTTCCTCTGAAATCTTGCCCCACTTACCGTAGCCGGCACAGCGACAACGGTGCTCTTCTGTGAGGCCCGCCATGGAGAGTCGAAGCCCCTCTCCAAGGGGTCCTCCTTCGCATTCGGAGGCATCTACAGAGGGAGGGGAAGGGGGTAGGGATCGTTCACTCGTCGTTGTATCGGGGGGTAGGGGATGACGTCTGGAAAGTGGTATCATATTGATCCTCGTGGTTGCGCGAATTCAATGGAGGCACGGAATTCCGGATGATAAGAATGACGGGGACTGGCGAAATGAGTGAAAAAGCGTGTGGTTGAAGTGTAGGGTTTGGGGATCAACAATATTCGAACCAGGAGGGCGGCTGAGCACCAAGGATTTCTTGAATTTCACAATTATATAACTTCATTACGAGATCTCAGCGTTTTTTTGCCTCTAACACACGGTTTAAGGTATCCTCTAGATAAGTTCACGTCAACCCAAAAAATTTGGGCTATATTCCTAATCCAAAGTATCAGAAAATTAAGCATTTTAAGCCATGAAATTGCGTAAAACTTCAGGAAAACGATAATCCTTTTTGGACGCTTTTCGCCCCGAAACCCGGGTTTTAAATTGGGCTTTTCCCAGCTTCATTACAGCTGCTTGCGCAATCCTCTCCCTCGCAGATTTCCGCGGTCGAGATAATTGCAATCTGGCTACCGGAAACGCTGATAAGGCTATATGGGTACTGGACTGCTAGCGGGGGGGGGATTTTCGCGTCGAAACCAATTTTTATTTTTCGCCTATCCTACGCGCTAAAAAAATAGAATGTATTTTTAAAGCGTTTTTAGGACTTTTAACTATGAAAACTTCGATTCAAAAATTAAGTTAAATTTTAAATTTATATAGCAAATTTACAAGCCATATGGAAAAATAAAGGCAGAATTTTAGTTGCCGCCGAAAAATACGCTCTAACATTTCGCCTCCAGGAAAACCCCCTAAAAGGGCCACACTTACAGTAACGATCCTGTTATCCCAGCGTAATTTTTGAGTAGCAGTAGCAAATATTCCGTTGTATACAGCCAGCAATAATTCAGTGCTGCTGCTGCTGTATCTTTGTCAGCAATTGTCCGTGTTTGTGGGTGCCCGTAGGGTCGGGGGTCTGCTTTTTGTACACCCATCGAGAATGGCGGAAATATAATCCACCCCCTTGAATTATGCAGGACAGCGGGGCACAAGTCACAAAACGACGACCGGTACACCTGCGGGGAAATATGGCCCAGATTGGGTGGGTAGTAAAAATGAAGCGGGTATTACAAGGGCTTAGGTATCCTGGAGGTCAGACAAGCCTTAAAAAAAATCGTTAAGAGAGGTAGAATAACTATAAAAATTTTAGATTTCAAAAATCGTCAAAAACAGTTATTAAAAAAAATGGTTGGAACGCCAAAATTTGCAGCTTAAAAAGGTAGCGTAAAGCCAGATCAAAAAGAACTTTTAGAAAAGAAATAAAATTTGAAGCGTACCTTAAATACAGAAGTTCAAAAAAGGTATCTCGGCATCAAAAAAAAAATATCTTTAAAAATTCTTTAAAGTCGAATGGAATAATTGATCTCCGGCGGCGCGGCAAAAAAAATTCTGAAAATGTAACTCAGCCCAGACTGAGCCTGGTCCTCGACCCGTCTCCCCTCGAATGGCCCTCATTTATACCAGGTTTGCCTAGTGGTGTCCACGCTGAGGAGCCCTCCTCCCCCTGTCTTTTCCGTTACTTTTTACTCTTTCCTCTACCATGTTGGCACACAGACGAGAAACGCTGCCCCGCGCCTCCCTTCTCTCCCCGTCCCTGCCCGGCCATCTTGTAACATTTTGTGCCGAGACCAAGGGGCCCTCCACCGAAATTCTGATTTCTGTAGCGACCCTCTTGGGCACCTGTCGCCGCTCGTACTTGGGCGACTGGGATCTGTGGCCCCGTCACAAACTATGGCCAACCCGCGAAACATCGGCCAACGAAACGGCCGGAATCCAGTGATAGTATCACACCCGGGGTGCGAACGGTTGAATATGAATATTTTCACCGGAACAGCGGCACCCAGAAACAAAATGTCGTTGACGAGAATGTTCTACTTTATGACGACCCTTAAAGAATTGGTCGCGCTATGCAGGGATTATATTTGGTCTTTCAACCCTACTGGAACACTTAATTGGGGTGGTATTTTTGCATGAACGCAGTATAAAAGACGAATATGAAGTTATGAACTGGCGAAGAATTCCCTAAAAATACTCCTAGCCTTTTTAATCCAAAACCGCACTTTTAGACTTATGGAAACGCCCTCGATTTATCACCTTTTGTCCAGCTCAAATCGTTAGATTCATCATCTTTCGAAAATTCACGTTCCACACGTTTTCCAGAGTTGCAAATTTTTTTCAATGCCGTTTCAATTCACTACATTTCCATGGACGCCCCCGCAATACTGACCCATCATCCCGAACGGGGGAATTTTGCTTGAATGATACCTTCAACACCACCAGTGTACCATTCTTCGTATATACCATTCAACATATACCATTCTTCGTACCTGAATTGTACCCTAAACCATCATCACTCTCCGCGTCTACAACATGGCTAAATATTGCACAACGCTTGAAATGCCACTGCCTCTTCAAAGAGGCGCACAAGTCACAAAATGCTGCCCGGGCCTCGCCTGTGTTATATTTGTCCAAACACCACGGCGACATGGGGGTCAGGGGCCCACCGCGGGGGGATGGCGTGAAACGCGCACATAGACTACATCGACATTTTGAGCCGACCCAGCCGTACCTTTGAGCATCACAAATAGAGAATTATTAGGCGGGGGCCACGGCGATCACACTGGCTAGCATACCACGGCAAACAACAGGCCCTTTTATGGTGTTGACCGGGAGTTGTGCCAAAATGCGTTGCGTGGCCTTCTATGTCACCTTTCGACAGCTAAAATGTAACTAACGCGGAAAATGAAGCGGTTTGGTTTCGTATTTTTATGTACAAAACAGACAAATTTATTGCAACAAATCCAAACGAGACATACAAGCATGTTAATCACAACTGTTGAGAAAGCAACACCTAGGAATAAAAGCCAACATGTTTCAAAATCCATGCAAAATTTAGAGCTTCTATCGGCGAGGGCGGTCACGATCATCACGGTGGCGGTCGCGGCGATCTCGCGAAGTTGGGTGGCGGCGACTCTCACGGAAGCGGCTAAAACACGAAATTAACGCGAAAAGAATCAAATACCTTCTGCGACGGTCACGGGAACGCGAACGGCTTCTACGGCGCTCACGCTCTCGATCACGGCCATGGTCGCCGCGGTCACGCGTATCGGTAGAGCGTCTGAAAAACATCGATTTAGGTAATAAGGGGAAAACCTCTTTACTTTGTCCTCCTTGCGCCGCTGTTCAATCGTATCCTAAAAAGAGCGTTGAAAAAACCTATACAAATAAATACCTTCAGTTCGGCCAGCCGGCTGCGCACTTCAACCATCGCCAAATGCAACCTTCCGCCGAAGTGGTCGGACACGCGAGTCTCATGGTCCATGATATTCAGCTGGGCAAAATTATATAGTTAGGAAGCTTCTCACACCTGGCTTCCACAATCTTCGCAGACGCGCATGCGCATCGTCATGTGGAACACCGGTCGAAGTGCTTCGCTCTATATATAAGGTCTCAACATAGAAAGTGAAAAAGGGTGAAACTCACCTCAACCATCGCTTTACGATCCTCCAACTCTTCGACCTGTCTCGCGCAAATCATTGCTTGCCCGACCCGGCCTTGCGCTCCTAGTTGTGCGGATTCGTCGAGCAGGCGGCTGATTTGCGCGTCAATGCCCCGGAGCTTTTGCGCCTACAACGGCTTTAAAATCTAGAATTGAAAACGATACCTTATCCGACTCGAACATCTCGTTTTCCGAGCGGATCTGCTGATCCTGTCTGCGCCTCGTGACTGCCACATCACCATCGACCGCGCGCACTGCGCCCTCGAGTGCCTGATAGAGCTAAAATCGAGATTGAATTTAATGAAAAAACAAACTCACGTCTATATCATAAAAATGGTCTTTCTTGGCTTGCGCAGCTTCATAGTCTGCCCTATGCGCCGGCTCGTGCATCTTGCGACAAACGACCAGTGACTCCAGCCTAGGCGCAAAATCCCAGATATTTTTGCGAGGCTCACTTCGTATCCAGCAAATTGTAGCCAGGGCAGCAGCCGAGGAGGTAAGCCCGGCAGACGGTGGGGCTGTCGTATGGTGGTAGGTTGCGACCTAGATGAGATAATTGGTTGAATATAAAAAATTACCTTCTTCCCGGGCCCGTTGATCTCCCATCAGCCCGGCTATCATTTCGCGCATGGCATCCGTCATGGCGGCGGCTTGGATTGATCAAGCTCTAACGAATCTGAAAAGGAAAAAATAATTTTTTAGTTTCGAATAGCTAACTTTTATTATGACAATGGCAACTTTCAAAATTAGTTCGAAAGAAAAAGTTTTTGGCGCGTTCCGCGTGGCACCACTTTACGGATCTTACCATAGTTCCTTCCCCTGATTCAGGGAGGGCGGCACCTGGTTTTTCTCGCATTTTCATTTTCCGGCGTTTTTGTCAATTTTTTTCTAGTAGTTTCACGATTCTTTTTCTTTCGTATTTCCTCTAACTTCATCATTTACTTACCCTGATTGATGGGCTGCTGGTTTTCTCTCGATTTGTTGCCAGTCTTCTGCAATTTTGTTTCCTAGAACGTTTTTGATGCCTTATCGTTCCTTCATGCCTTCCGCTAACTTCATCGATCCTGTTTTTTCAGGTTGACCTCCTCTCCTCTTTTGCTCGAAGATGCGCATGTCTCAGGATTCTTACGGCTTTCAACCTACCGACTACAGCCGGGCGGAAATGTCGAACGCGTTCTTCGGTTCACGCTATCCCCAGCCGGTACCTAGTCGGATTTATTCAACTAGTTTTTATAGCAATCTGGCCGCTCCGCGCGTCAGCTCAGCAATGAGGAGCTCGCTCTGCTCAACCAATGCCGCACCGAGCAACAGCGCACGAAGAGTTCTCAAGTCTTCCCCGCTCTGCGCACCGGTCCGGTCTCCATCGAGGAGCTGATGGGCGTCAACCTGCAGCCCCCCGCCGAGCCACCGAGGCAAAGCGCCTTTCTTCAGCAGCTGAAGCTAGCCTCCGGCCGCAACCCCACTTATGATGCGCTGGGCCCTTACATGCCCGCCTTCTCTGCCCAGCATGGTGCTCGTGGTACGTTTGGCTTTTGTCTAATTAGCTTTGGTGTTGTAATAGGTATATATACGTATTTCTGTATTTTCGTTGCAGGAGCGGCTACGCCATCGCACAGCACTCGTTCCAATTCGTCGGTCTATCGTCCGGAGCCGTTCCAAACCTCTATGCAGGCGGCCTTTGGACCGCAAGGCGACACCGACATGCTTCGTCTTCTTCGTAAGAATTTTGGCGCGTGCGTGATTACTCTCGTTTAGACATGCTGCGTGATGCTGGCCGTAACGGCTACCAGCGCCAGGAACGTCGTCGTCCCTATGCTGAGCATAGCCCGTTCCAGCCGCTCGTGCCGTGGAAGTGGAATGGCCCGGGCCATGGTGATCCGTTCGCCAACCCCTCGCCGCCTCGATCTCCGAGTTCTGCCGAGCTGCTTTCAATCCCGCTCCAGGGCCCGAAGACTCGGTACATTATATTTCCGGTTTACCGAAAACCAAGCTTTAGCAACCCTGTTTCGCGTGCGAGCCATCCTGGTCATGTTGTTTCGAAAGCGCGCAAGCCTCAAGATGCCTACATGACCTCCAGTGCAGTCGATCGCGCACTCAAGGATCCGAAATCTACGTTGTGCAAGGTATCACAACAGAGTTATTGTTTATGCTGGTGTAGGGCACGCTTCGCATCCAGGGCCCCAAGCTCGAGGAGGCCGTTCTTGAACAAGAGGAAGGGGTGGAGAAGAAGGACATTGTTATCGTTGGCATTCCGGACCGGAACCGCGCCGCTGATGGCGATTTGGTCGTCGTGAAGATCAAGGAGCGCGATAATTGGCTGGTAGGCTTTAGGACTTTAGCGCAAAATTTCCTTGATCCAGATCCGTGGAAGCCCGTATCGGCTCTGGCGCCAACGCTTTGTAGCCAAGCAAAAGCTGATGTCGGACAAAGCTGAGGCTCCGAAGGGTTCTGGTGACGCCGGAAACACAAAGGACGGCCATCTACAATATAGACGCGAAGACCTAATCAAGATTGGTGTGAAGGTAAGATGGTCCTGTTTTCTCAGATTTTGTTTCAGGCTACTAAGGGCTCGTCGAAAGATAAGCATTACCGACGCGCAATGGACGCTCAAAAGAAGGCCCTTGAAGCCATGAAGGTCCTGCGCGCACCGGACAACGAAGGCGTCGGCGAAACACCTTTGGAGAAGCTCGTGGCCGCTGCGGATCGTCCTACCGCGCAACAACTGTTCCTCAAGGATGGCGTTCTGCCCCGTCGGATCACTCTCCGCGCTGCGACCGAGCTTTCCCGCGACAAGCGACCGGTTCCTGACAATTGTTTGCAGATGACCGCCGAGGTGGGTTCTTGCCTTTCGCTATATTAATTTCTTGTTAGGTGGTCTTCGTTGCTGCCCCCGCCACTGCCAACAAGTTTCTCAACGCTGGTAAAGAACAGGAGGCAAGTTTTTTATGGAAACAAAATATGAATCTTATTTCAGGTCCCTGCAAAGCCGTCGGGCGCGGCGAAGAGATCCGCTGCCGAGAAGGTCCCCAAGCAGCCAGTAGGCCCGAAGCCATCCGGGGGGTCGGCCGTTGACCATTAGGACTACCTGTGTCTGTTTCACTTGATCTCACCTAATTTGCAATGGTTGTCCTCGCCAGAATTACTTGCTTGGTCCCCGCTTACTTGTGCATCGTTGTATGTTGTTATTTCCGGGGCCCTATATCGTTCTTATCTTATTGCAATAAAATTTTAACACTTATGAACTCAACTATGAAAGCTGCCTACCACATCACGGGTAAAAAGAAGGCAAGAATTTGCTGTGTGGAAAGTGCGCAGATAGATGAAATACAACTGTCCCGGAGGCTTTATTCACACAAAAGTGCTCGTGTTATATAAATCGGTTTTATAGGCGTAATTGTGTTTGCCGAGGTGACGCGGGCAGCGGCTCACTTCTTGTAAGCGTACGTCTTCTTGTAGGCGGCGGGCTTCTTGTACTCAATCTTCTTACTGGCTGGCGGGGGAGGAGGCGGCGGCGGGGGAGCGGCAACCGGGGGAGGCGGAGCGGCGGCGGGCTGTAATTTTCGACTTTGACGGTTTGATGAACATTTCTGACCTTCGCTGGGGCCTTAGCACCCTTGCCGAAGAGTTCATCGTCAATGTCGATGTCGAGCTCGTTCGGCTTGTTCGAGCCGCCACCGACGTCGACGGGCACGAAGGCGCTCTTGTCAGCCATTGCTGGGGATTCGGCTCGTCGACGAGGAAGTTCAACGACGCTGATATGGCCAGATGATAGGGCCGAGGTTTTTTATACGTCAGATTGCATGCTAATTAATTGCATCTGGTTCCGCTTCTAACGATTCGAAGTTCTAGACAGGGAAATTAGTGTAGATTTTTGAGGTTTTGGATAACCCTCCTAACTTTGTCGCCATCTTTCTTCTAAGCTGTGCCAAATAACTTCGAAACAACAATTTATGCTCCTCGCCTAAGAATAATCAGTAACAAGTGTCTGGAGCAAGAATAAATAACTTTGGTAAACAACGGTAAAAGCTGCGGGGCAGGGAGACGAACAGTTTGAATTGCATAGTAGACTATTTGCTGATAATGTACCTGGAGCATTCGGGGGAGAAAGAGGGAGAGGACTCGTTCGACAAATACTGGTCGATCACAGTGCAGTGACTATCACAACATAACGGAATGTCTTTGTGCCGGGAACGGAAGGGGGACCCATAAACTCGAAAGGAGTTGGGGTGGCAGCAAGGGGTTAGCGAGATAAAGAGAAAGAGCATCAAAGAAATGCAGAGCGTGCCTAATATTTGTGGATGACGATCTCCGAGTTGCCGCCAACCATGGTGATGCCCCAACGCCACCAGCCGATGGCCTAAAAAAATGAGGTGGATTTAAAAGGAGTAGCACTCACCTGTTGCGGGCCCTGACGACGGCTCTTGATCAACTCGCGGAGCTGCATCAGCGTCTCGGAGTGTTGGTGAGGACCTGAATCGAGGTAACAGGTAAGAAAAATAAAGGCAATTTTTCCCACACACGGATTTTCGAAAACTGCTGCCGAGAGCGCGAATTCCGGCAGACTCAGTTTCAAAAAATGATCGCGCGTGTCGGAAAACTTACCATGAGCATGATGTGAAGCCACGGCCAGCTCAAGACTCGGCTCCTTCTCGGGATCGGGCAGCGTGGCCGACTTGTTCTAAAAAGAAACAACACTGAATCAAAACGCGAAAACCTACATCCTCAAGCTCAATCCAGAACTTCCGAACTTCAGGGCGCTCGGCGCCGTACGTCATGAAGACGAAGTAGGTGGTGCGGCGCCCGAAAGTCTCCAAATTCATCGGGGTGAACGACCAGGTGGACAGCTCGTAGTTGCCGAGCGGAGTCACGTGGAGCGACATCTTGTCGTAGCCGCCGCGAAGCTCAAAATAGAGGCGCAGCTTCGTGTCGCCGACTAGCTCGCGGTCCACCAGCTTCACATCGATAGGGTACGGAACCTTGGGGTAGGCGGGGACGGCGATCCAGCGGGAGTGACTAAAACGGGATCTTTTTTTGTTATTCATAAACGTAAAACCTTACAAACTTTGTCTAATAATACAAAAATATAAATTTTTTGATACTTCAAAGCAATGAAACTATTTTCTACCTTGGTGGGAACAGTTCATGGATGGCCGTGTAATAGGGCAGCTGACAATATTCGTCCTTGGTATGATCGCAATTTGGAGGCTCGCTGCCCTAAAAATGGATCTAATAAATAGAATAGTATGAACACAAACCGAGAGGAAAGAATGGGCTGGAAGGTCAGCCACACCGCGATAGTCCAAGGATTGGATGAAGAGCCCGGTGTCATGAGCAGTACGGGCACCCGAGAAGTCGTGGACGCTACGAGAGGCATGCTAAAGAGCCTGTAACAGCTTCATCAAGGCTAAATATACCAGCGCAATAATCCGGCGAAGCCTGGGGTTCTCATGGGAATACTTGTACGGGAAGCCGAGCGACGTCATCGACAGACAGGCAAAGAACAACAAGAACCCGCACAGGGCCAGCTTGATCAGGTAGTTCATCTTGCGCGATATGTAGATCAAGTTAGACTAGAAGGAATGTCAGCAGATTCGGTAAAGCTTACCGTAAAGAGGATGAACGTGTAGGCGATGACGAGCGCGAGAGGGGCCATGACCAGCTCGGGGTTGACGGCGTTGCCGAGGCGGCCCATCACCGGCACGAAGAAGTCGACGCACTGCGAGATGGCATAGACGGCGAAGACTAAAAAATTTTGTATTATAGATACATTTTAAACTACCAATTATCGGCGCATAGCAGACCATTTGGGCGTAGAATACGACTTTTGGAGTGACGTCTAAAATCAAATCAGAAGAGGCGAAAGGTGCAGCTTACGCTCAACAATGCCAAAGATGCCCAGCAGACAGATGAGCGGGTCCTTCAGAAGCGGGAAGAGCACGTAGTTGAAGATGAAGAAAGCCGACGCGATTTTCGAGGCAGTCATCACGAACAGGAGGAAGGCGAAGACCAGCAGCACCGAGTCGCAGTGGGCCATTTCAGCGGAGCGCATCTAAAATTAGCTCAATTCAATAAGAAAGTAAATCGGCATACCTTTGTCGTCGACGCAAAATACGAATGCGTGGCAGCGCCGGCGATCAGCATGGGAAGCACGTAGAGACCGCCGATTGTCTCGGGCAGAGCGTACCTAGAGCAAACAAATTATCGACAAGCACATCGGCTTTTTCGTATTTTTTGAACGTAATAAACACACCAACACATCACCATGTCCAGGGAAATCACCGCCGTAACAACAGCAACCATCGTCAACACCATTGCGATCAAAGCCAGCAAGTGGTGGACCAGGGCCTCGAAGATGTCGGAGAAACCTGAATTAATTTATCCGGAAATGATGATAGACTACCGTAAGTTCCCTTCCTCAGTCGGAAAGCGACCAGGACCACGACGAAGAATGCGGCAGCGTAGTTGAAGCATTGACCTGAAAAAAAAATATATTTTCTGCACCAATCAAGCAACAAACCAGCGGCCACAGTGTAGTAAACGGTGAAGAGGCCGATGACATCGTAGAACACCCAGCGATTACCCTCATCGAAATCGGCGGCTTGCCGTAGGTAGGGGGAGGTGATGATTTTCCGAACCTAATTTCGGATTTTGGGGTGGACGGGACGAGACGAACCACGGCCAAGATATTTTCTCCAGCGCGCTGGATGGCTCCAGGCTCGATACGCCACTCCTCGTCGAATTCGGTGTGGTAGACCCATCCATTCTTGGTGTAGGCTATGTCCAGTCCTAAAACAGCAGTTCCACAAAAGCTTCTAATACGAACCGGAAACGCGGCCGTGATCGCGGAAGATACGGAAATCGGTGTCCGATGGGATGATGCCCGATTGGAATACTTCTTGGGCAAGCACTAAAAAGCATATATACAGATTTTGAATGGCTTAGAACCTGAGCAGAATGGATGAGGGGCAGCCTCGAGGTAAGTTTGCAACAGCCATGAATTTCCTGGTCCAGCTTGGAACAGGATTTCGCGGCCTCCGGAACCGGTGCCCTCGAGGTTGATGAAGGCCTAAAAATCTAGGTTTTCACGGAAGTTTCAGCAAAACCTTGATAGAATGACGCCATGGGTGCTGTTCGATGAATCCATGCGCGCCTTGGAGGAAATTCTCTTCGGCTAGAAAAGAAAGAAGTCTCGTAAAAGCGGGGTGCAATACCTCCGTTGAAGAGGAAAATAACATCGTTTTCAAGCGGTTCCTTTGAATGGGCCAAAACGTTGAGAATCTCCATCATGATGGCGCAAGAGACCTAATTCAGAAATTTGTTAAAAAGTCAGGTCTAACCCCATCATCAGTGGCTCCTGGCGTATCAGGCATCGTGTCGAAGTGGCAGTTCAACAACAGGGCGCTGTCAGATGGTTTTCCCTAAAATGAATGATTTCCTTCTGCGATGTCTTACAACTTTACCTTGCTTCCAATGCGCACAACCAGATTCGTCACCTTCTCATAGCACAGCGTGAAGCTGGAGAGAAATTTCAGGTCGAAGCATCCGGTGGGGCGTTGCACGTCACGCTAGATTTGAGGTCAGGAAATTTTCTATAATCTACCTCAACGCGATTGACGCCGATGGCGGTGACATTGCTTTCAACGGCATCAAGCTGGCGTAGCAGTAGATTCAGGGCGGAACGCTGAAGGGAAAGAGCATACATTTTTGTGCGATATCTCACTTCGAGACTATCCGAACCGCTCGGGCGTGGGCCGATGGCCGTCAGTTCCTTCAGCAGGGCTCTAGCGTGAGTCTCGGAAAACTGGTTGAAGTGAACGTCGTCAACGACCGGAGGCATGCGCCTAGAAATATGAAATACGATAAATTGACAAATGGAACCTGTGCAAGTAGATGACACCGCCATATATACCGGCGACAAAGACGACCAGCAGGAACCAATGACGGAAGCCGAGCTTTGTCTAATAAGAAAAAAATCAGGCCATGGAAGTTTACACTACCACTTCAAGCTTTTCCGGCTCGAAATCGACCGTCTCAGTCTGGCTTGCATAAACAAGCTTCTCGCTCGCGGCATCGTAGCCGGCGGGCACCCGTCGGCGGATTTCCATGCAGCAAGCTTCAACAAACAACATTTAGAAAAACTAGCCAAGCTTCAACACCAAAAATAGCCATACCCGAAGCCAAGGAACTGTCGTTCAGTGTCGAAGACAAACAGGAAACATTCCTTTATTATTTCAACCACTCGGATCAATAAGTTAGATGCTCAACCCAATGACATTGGTAAGAGGGATAAGTTCATAAAGATTTTTATATGGACCAGGAAATAAATCGCGGGGTCAGGCGATACTTGGTGCAAGTTTTGAACATCAGAGAGAGAATTTTAAAGTTTTTGCAAAACAAAAAACTATTCCCTAACTATAGTAGAAAACTTAGTACCAAATATCGCCATATTAACAGAAAATGGGGGATAGTCAACGATAACGATGTCACAAATTTATCGGCGGCGACGATCACGGTCCCGATCCCGCTCATCACGACGACGGTCCCGATCGCGACGGTCACGAGAAGTGGAGCGGCGACGGCGATCCCTCGAACGCGAACGACTAAACAGCGATTTTAAGTTACCGTATTTTCTCAAAAAAATCACCCCGGAATTTTTTCCATCAACTTGGAGCTCAGATTACCGATTACAAAAAAAAGATACTGGTTTGAACTACCGAATCTATGCAAAAATGAAGCTATTTTTTCAAGGGATTTTCATTTCATTTCAAAAATGAATCAATTTCAACGAGGCTTAATCAGATTAGAAAAAAAAGGCAAAAATCAAAGGTTTTTTACCTGCGGCGACGGTCTCGGTCACGACGATCACGATCACGGTCCCGATCCCCTCGGTCGCCACGATCACGACGGTCGGGTGAGCGTCTAGGAAAACCAATTCAGCACTAATATCGAAATTTACCGGTCCCGTCCGACGGCCCCTTTCTCGTTTTGCTCCTTGCGACGCTGTTCAATCGTCTCCTAAAAAGGGGTCTCCATTAGAAGTGCCTGAGATCGCCAATGCAAAGTTCAAAAACTGTCATACGGAATTTTGGGGAGCTACCATCTCCCAGGATATCACCGCTGTGCATCGACGCGCAGAGAGCCTCAAGGAATCGCAAAAGAAACTTGGACCAACCAAGCAACCACCGGGGGTTTTTATGAGGGGGACATGGGATGAGGGAGAGCGAGATGCGCGAAATATCTAAACCTCTTCAGGGCAACCCACGGATGGGAAAACAACAGCGGGGACCGGCACAGGGCCGAGTACACTCTCTAGCAGGCCAGCAGGGTGGCTCCACGGTTTTCCTTAAAGAGGCGAGCAGTCGACAGTGCATTCGGAGGTGACGGTCGATAGGGGCAGCCGGAAAAACTTACTCCCATCTCGGTGAACCGCTCGCGGACTTCAACCATGCCGAGGTGCATCTTGCCGCCAAAGTGATCGGCCAGCCGAGTCTCGTGATCCATGATGTTCAGCTGAAACTGTCGGACGTCGATTTAGTGTACGAGAAAATTTTTCAAACGCTCAGTTCCTTAGCAACCCAAAAATTATGCAAGCAAACAATTACCTGAGCTCCACAGTCCTCGCAGACACGAAGACGCTGGGCAGCGGAAGTTCCACCAGCGGCGCGAGCCTCCGACTAAACATAGGGATTATAAAAAACGGAAAAAAATTAATAGTAAAGCCATCGATATTCTAACATACCTTCAACTCTTCTTTGCGCTGCTCTAACTCTTCGATCCTCTTGGCACAGTGCATAGCATCTTCAACGCGGCCTTGAGTGCCCAGTTCCTCGGATTCGGTGACAAGCTTGCGGATCTGTTCTTCGATCTCGCCGATGCGCTTCATCTAGAACGAAGAGAAATTTACCAAAATAAAGCATATCCTAACCTTGACGATCTCGGCGCCCTCGCCAGCCTCGCGACTTTCACGGTCAAGCTTCATTTTGGTCTTGTCGATCTCAGAGTCGATAACTCTAATCGTGTCTTGCAGCGTGTTATAAAGCTGAAATTCATTTTCTGAGAAACGCTCGAATACGATACCTCAACATCGTAGAAATGATCATTTTTGGCCTGAGCGCCTTCGTAGTCAGCTTTATGGGTCGGTTCATGCATCTTGCGACAAGCCACCAGATTTTCAAGTCTAAAAATAACATCAAAAGTCAAGTTGCCGGAAATAACCTGGTATCCTGTAACAATTCCGCAGGACAACACCCTAACAAGTAAGCACGGCAGACGGTGTGGTGACTGTAGGGCGGCAGATTACGACCTGGGAGGAAAAATGAGGCATGAAAATCAAAACATACCTTCTTCCTTTGCACGCTGATCCCCCATCAGCCCCGCAATCATTTCTCGCATGGCATCCGTCATGGCGACGGCTAAAAGGTTATTGAAAAAAGAAGAAAACTTTTACAAGCGATGGAAAAAAGCCTCCAAGAAAACCAAATATTACAGCGACCATCGCCAAAAGGAATAAACCGAAAGTTGAACCGAAATTTTTATTCATCTCTGTCCTATCAACAATAAAATGTACACAAATACGAGATACTATATTCAACCCGAATAAATTAAGCCTTCTTGTTCTTTTCGGCTACTTTTCTTGCGATCAGACGTCCATATTGGGTGCCCAGGAAAATGATGATCAGCAGGCCAGCGATTAGTTGAAGTACTCTGTAAAAAAGTAGTGTAAAAAGTTCTACTGTCCAAAACTTACTGTCCGGTGCTAAAAGTTTGCTGCAACTGTAGGTCAACACCTTGCTGGAGGGGAATGCCCATAGACGCTTCAACCTGCAAGAATACTAATGAAGCCAGCTTCAAAAGAGCGTACCCGTCTTATTTCCGCCCAGAATTCGGCAGGCGTTTGATTGGCGTTGATGGTTACAGTTTGTTTCCCGACCTAAACAAAAAGTAAAATATGGAGAGATGGGCGAACCAAGCGTCCGTCCACCACCGCGCCATCGTGAAGCACGGCAACGGCCTTCTGTTCGGCAGGCAAATAGACGATCTTGCGAACCTAAAAACAAATGTAGACCAGAAAATGGGCCCAACCTCGCCGCGCTTCAAGTACTTCAAGACGAATTCTTCTAGTGAGGTCCCAGGATCATTTATGGCATCTCGGGTTACTTCTAAAACAAAGTTAGATAAAAAAGATACGGTACCTGGATTCTTCTCCGCTTCTTGCAGAACTTTTCGAGTCACCAGATAAATGGTTCCTGTTAGAGATATCGCCAGCATGGACATTAGGTAGATTCGCAGCCTTTTGACTAAAAAAAAACAATAAGAAAATCGAGAAATTTCTTACTCATTTCCGGAGATGGCGGTGGCGGCATCTTCTTGTCATCAGAGTCCTTTTGCTCATTCGAGGATTCTTGATGTTGTTCTTCCTTTTCCGCGTGCTGGCCCTTGTTCTCATGGCCCTTTGTGCGTAACCCTCGCACACCTTAAAAAATTATGTAAGCAAAAACAAGGGATCACATCGAAGTAATGCTAACTTACTTGTGAAGGACGTGGAAGGGGTGGTGTTGGCCAGAAGGGCGAGTGGAGTTGAAGGCGTGCGGCAGAGTTTTGTCGCACAGCATCTTGAAATCAATATGGCACGAAGTATTTTAGTCATGTTTTGAATGGTTGCTTTTTCGTCGGCAAGGCAACAGGAGTGGTGGGCGCGCGGGGTGGAGTTGTTCAGGGGAGCGTTGCGGAACGAAAACGGGGTCAACTGTGGCTTGAAAATTGTTTATTTTTAGAAAAATTTATAGCAAAAATAGGTATATTTATTTGTGCTTCTAAGATTGGGCATTTTTCTGTAGATAGCCGGCTGCTCTCGACAGTTAGTTTCCGTCGGATAAGCATCAAAAAACCGGCATTCTAGATTTTGAAAACATTTATTTTGAAAATCTATTAAACAGATAAAAATTTCAGGAAATTCGGAGGTGTGGAATGAAAATTCGTAACTATTCTGCAAATATTGAGCAGTTATGATCAGTTTATTTGTTTTAAAAATAAGCACCAAAAGTTATGATTAATTTCAAGGCATGTATTCATCACATAGCAAGATATAACCCGTAAAATGATCAACCGGTAGCAGCAATTCTTAAAAAAAAACAAATTTCCGATGTCAAGCCTTCACCGAGGCATATATTTTGAGCGCCTTGTTGACCTTGAGGCTGACGCAGTTCTTCATTTTTGTCAAAAACCACAGGCCGTTGATAGCCTGGCGGGCCATCTGTAATGAAATATTGTAGAAAAGTGCCAATTGCTTGCCTTATTTTCCACGCCTACGTAGTAGTTGTTATTGACGATGTAAGGGTTGTAGCGCAAGCGTTCGTTTGTCGACATTTTGAACCTAGGAAGATAGATTTTATCATTACTTTTTCTTGATTTTCAAGATAAGGTTAAATTTTAAATTAGATTACGTTTTAAGCTATATAATATTACCACTTTCCGTCGGCCACTTCTTCCCAGGCGAATTGCCGACAGATTACGCCGTTGAATTGTGATTTGCACATTTCTTCGAGTAGATCCTAAAGCGAAAAATGCTCCCGTTTTTCGATTAGCTCTACCTGATCATACAATTTCCGGTTAGCCACAAGTCGGCGTTCTATCTCTTTGAAAAGGGCCTGACTTCCAGAGGTCGGGTAGACGAGCATCGGGTCGAAGGCGTAAGTTTCGCCCTGAATTTTTTGATGTTAACTTTCTTTTAAACCTGTTGTTTGTAACTCCTTTCTAACCACTTACCCGATGTGTATATCCCTTCGTTGGTACAATAATATCGGCATCTTCAATAGAATTTTGACTCGCAAAAAACTGAGCGGGGTCTTTAAACCAAACGGCGTCCGTTTCGAATAGTAGAAAAGTGATGCCGTCCTGGAAATTTAAGATATCGTTTAATTAACGAAATTACCTGAACTAGCCGCCTTAAAATCTGGGCTCGGATCGTTAGCAGATTTATATATTGCTGTAGACCCCATTCGAAGGCCCCCTCGTATTCATCGCCCAATTTTAGGTGTAGGCATGATACCTGTAACAGCACTGGTTTTGGTGATTTCATGGGGCCATTGCGTTAAAAAAATTCAAAAATATCGATTTTTCGACCAAAAGTTCCGGTTTTCGACGAAAATTTAAAATTTTCGTTTTTTTTGGTGGTTCTTTTGCGTGTTGGTGGTTTTTGGTGGTGTATGGCTCAATTGCTAAAAACCCTATTACGATGACATTTCTAGGGCTTTCTGAACATCGACCAAAAAAACAGCCCCCCAGATAACGCACAAGAACCTATTCTTTCCTGGTTACCTGTTTCCAGTCGTGTTTGATTTTTTTGCAAGTTAGGGCGCTGGTGGAGATGATGATCGTGCGGTCCAAGGTTTTCTAGGACGTCCAGATTACTTTTTTCTTTTTTTTTTGGACTATAATTAAATTGTAATAGTTAGAAAAGTCGCTATAATTGATACAAATTCTCTATATTCTATCGGCTCTATAACAAAATATTGATCGAATACATAGATAAATTTACAACTTTATTCTTATCCTTTAAACACCCACATTCATCCCAGCCACATTGCACATCCAATTCAGCGTCAGATCCCGGTATGCCGAATTGATGAGGGTGACATACGGGAACCCTCCGGTTTTCTCAGCCACTTTTCGAGCTGTTGATACCAGATGCTAGGAAATTAATTAAGACTTGAAAAGGTTGAAATCACCTTCAAAAAGTCCCCAGAAATCTTGGGGAGCGGCGAGGAGGCGTTGAACGGCTTCAAAATCGGTTTGCCGAGGGGCTGATCGAAAGCTGCTTGTGCATTCACAACATAGACGCCGAACACGGTCTGAACGGAGGGCGCAACTTATTGAAGCTGTGAGCTGGTATGTTAGGAAAAGCTAGCGGCGGTACTGGTCTGTTAGCGGGGGGGGAGGGTTTTAGCTGGGAATGGGGTTTAGCTGGGAATGGACTCAATTTCCGGCTGTATGGTACTTGTCTGTTAGCCGGGGTTAGCTGGGAATGGACTCAATTTCCGGCAGTATGGCACTGGTTTGTTAGCGGGTGGGTTGATATTTATAGTGGGACTAATTTTTTCCGGTGATCCCGTATGATACGAAACGAAACGTAAAGAAATTTCAGCGATTTTGATAGAATTTTAAGCAGTTTTTAGATATAAAAAGCACAAAACATTATAAACTCTCGTAAATGTTAGTTTTTGGTCTAATTTTCATGAAAAATGGCTTAAAAAGCAAGGATTTTAGATTTTTTAAGGTTTCTTATAATTTTCTAGCAGTTCAAAACTACGAAAAACACTATAAGAATAGACTTTAAATTTGTAACAGATATATAATGTTAATATGTATCGACGGAAAAGCAAAACCCACTCACTCCCGCCCCCCGCTAATAGCTTAGTACCCTAACCTCAAATGGTTAGTGAGATAGCAAAGCCGGCTAGGTATAGTAAGTGAGACTTAATCTTGATAATACTTGCCTTAACTCCCTTCCCTTCTGGAATATTGTATTTCCGTAACAATGGCCCCTCGAAGAGATCCTTCTTCGTAAAGACACGTCTCGCATCGGGGATCGTGTATAAGTTGTAGAATAAGGACAACAGGTTCAGGGCTGCATATCCAAGGGCGAGGGAGACGAGCACGCGTCGCCACGATGGCAATTTCATCGGTGCATTGCTTCTGGCTAGAGATGATTCAGATTGAAGATTTGGCGAGAGAGAGAGAGAGAAAGAGAAAGAAAGTATAGCAAAAGCGTTCGATACAGATCGGGGGCCCGAATTGATTGACCCTCGAGCTGTCTTCCTGATCCCCGGCGGGATAAGGGAAACCCACTGGAAGGGTAAACAATAATGTCGGTTTGCGAATTTTCGCTTTTGGTTCTTTTGCATTATCGGGGGGGCTGCGAATTTTTAAATGAATTAAATGGTATTAATAAATACATTGAAGCTGTTTATAGCGTAATTAAACTAGTTAAAATGAAAAACTATCTAATAATTCGTAAGTTTTAACAATTCTTACGAATTTGGGTGAAAAGTGTTGTATTTTGCAGTTTAATTAAAATATGTGGTTTGTATCGTCCGATTACTCAAAACATTTTAGAAACAGTGCGTCATCCTATGAAAAACTTGGATCCAAGGCGAAAAGCTCGTGCTCATTCCGCGCCCCCGCCCCCGATAACGCAAAAGCTCCCAGCTTTCAACAGACTTATAAATAAAATAAAATTCCGATCCAGGGCGGTCACCAGAAAATCTTGAGCGAGATAGAGCGCCAAGGCTCGCAGAGTGTTCAGGCGGGATGAGCGTTGAAAACTAGTTTCGTCCGTGCCCGCCCCCACTCGAGCTCCAAAGGGGGCATTTAGAGGTGGGGGAATAGGGATTGGACGGAGGAGGAGGATCGGGAGGAGCTGGAGATGCACAGGGAGTGGCACTAGCCCCCGTAAAGTGTATAAATCGGAGACTGTATGTGGGGTACTTAAGGGGCTGGAGCTTTTAGAAAGGAGGGCGAGTAGACGGGTGGTAGAAAACCCGACTGTTCGGCTTTTTAAAGGTATCAGAAAGTATAGAGTGTGCTCGTATTTTAATCAGCTTCGGCTTAGCTTGGGCTTTGGCTCAGGCATAGGTTTAGGCCTGGCCTAGGTATTGGGATTACTTCGTTGTCTTCCTAACCCCTTTAAAGGGCCAGAAAACCAGCGTAAACAGAATCGTCCCGGAACAACCTTGGATCGCCCCCCATATGCATAGCGATTGGATGGGTGCGTGGGGGTGGATGTGACCTATTTATTAGGGATCGACGGGTGGATCATACAGGGTGGCGATTAATTACC
The DNA here is from genome assembly GCA_038088335.1 of Mesorhabditis sp. LJ9110. Lineage (NCBI taxonomy): Eukaryota > Metazoa > Nematoda > Chromadorea > Rhabditida > Rhabditidae > Mesorhabditis > Mesorhabditis sp. LJ9110. Next base: position 29,189 of record JBBGBA010000257.1, on the reverse strand, counting down.
TGCGCGAGAGAAAACGCTCGCTCTGAATTTTCCTTAAAGCAATCTCTGATCCATCTGCATTTTATGATATCACAAGCTATCTAATACTTAATGCACGGAAAAATTTGGGTCAGTGGCCCTCAACTTTTTCCCAGCCGGAAAAATGTCGTCGAGCAAAAAAGCGCGTGCGCCGCGGGTATGTACAGATCAAAACGCCCGATATTTTTTCAGTTTGATAGGTAGTGCCCCCAGATTATTGTTAGTTCGACGCCTCCGATTACCCTCCAGATGCTCAGGCCATTAAAAGCATTTTCATTGAGCCCTAGCCCTACCAAATAACAAAAATTCTACGACCAATTTCCGCCTGGAGCCGAATCGGCCAGAATGAGACACCTCAAAAATAAAAATACTTTTCCGGCAAAGTGCAATTTCGTTGATGTAGCCCTCTTCTTATTGGTTTGATAGGACGCATTGTTAAATTGAGGCCGGTTCTGAAGAATTTTTGGAAAGTTCTGGGCCAAAAATGATGCCATCAATGCAGCCCGCGGCGCGCCTCAAAAATCGTCAACAATTTCTAGCATTTTTGGATTCTAGTTTCCTGATAAAGCCTTATGAACCCAAGAACTTTTGGCATGTGGTTGTTGTAAGGATTGTACATATTTTCTCATATCGTACCGATAGATTCACGCGTAATATCGAAAGGACGCGCGGTTTTTATTTCCATTTTTACCGATGTCGTTCTCGATACTGTATCTTTTTTTATCTTTTGACTTAGGTCGGTTTTCGAACGCTTACTACGCTTGAAAAGAAGCGTGCAACGTATCTGAGCCGTTTTATAAAAGATTAGCTACCTCCCATGGCTACAGTAGGCTTCAAAAGTGTGTTCATGGGATCGCGATGCGCGTTGTGAAGCGGGAATTTATATTTCTTAGCTCGTAGTTTTTCGTGATTGCTTAACCGGGTTAAAATTTGGATAGGATGCAACTAAACAACCACCAATATAGTAAAACCACTCTATAAAAGAAAATTTAAAGTCTGATTTTTAGGGTAAAAGCGACGCGCAGGTAATTAATCGCCACCCTGTAGTCACGGCTGGCTATATATCTATTATAAGGTATAAGGTTTTCTTTCAAAACATATATTTTGCATAAATACAAAAATGAAAGCGAATGATACCGTTTTTAACGTGTAAACGGAATTGTCCGGATTTCATTAATTTTAAAAAGGTTAAATATTTAAAAATTTTTCTGAACTAAAAAGCAAAAACGAGGGGCTTATTACCTTTACGCACGCAAATTCTTTGCAAATTGCGTTAAAAAGGTTCAAAAATATCGATTTTCCACCAAAAATTGTGAAATTTCGAGAAGTTGAATTTCAAATTTGTTAAATTTTTTTTAGATTGTTTTTCGATTTGGAATTTAGTTAAATTTTACTAAAAACATACTTTGCAAGTTTCAATTACGTTAGTAAACATTGCTGGTCTGTAAAAAAAAGCGAGGTTCACCCGACTAAAATTTTTTGTTTATTATAATTCGTTTGTTTAACCAGTGTGTTTTGTAATGTCATGTTTTTCATATAATCAACGAAAAACTCAATATTATTTATCCAAAAAACCATCGACACTAAAGGTTCATCAAGGTCGAAAAATTTCCTGGAGACACTTTCCACGCATAATTCAAAATGTAATTCATATCACAACGGGGGCGCGGGGGGACTGCATAGATAAACGTCGAATAGAATAGAATAGATTTGTTCGCTCGGGCAATTTCACAATTCATTAAATGGCTACAAAGTACAAAGCGTAAACTGATCAATCGTTGAGCACATGGTCACACAAATATCGAAAACTAAAATAATAAAATTAATACCAAAAAAATGCTTGGAAAAAAACGCGGGGGACAGCCCGTGGTGGAGGGATTGGATTGGTTGAGAAGATGAAAATTCCGGAAATGCAGGGGTATACTTGGGGTTAGGCTTACGTCTAGGCTTAGACTTAGGCTTAGGTCTCGCTTAGGCTTAGGCTCAGGCTTGGGCTTAGGCTTGGCTTAGGTCTAGGCTTCAGCTTAGCTTAGGCTTAGGTTTACGCTTAAGCTTAGGCTTGGCCTTGAACCGCATTAACATGGTAGTAAGGGCATTTTTGGCAACATTCAGACACGAGTGGAAACTTGATCGTTGTGGCACTTTGTTGGGGAGTTGAATCACAGATGGGTTGTTCACGAAATAGACATCCTTTCAATACGGAAAAAGCGGAAATGACAGTGTATATGGAATAGTATTATTAAAATTCAGTATTAGACGTTTTGCGTAGGTACAGCACACGGTATGGCGGCGGTGGAGGCGGCCGGTTGGTTTTTGTTGTTAGCACGGGACGCGGACACGATGGTTAGGGCGCGGAGCGATGGTAGTGATGGTGGTAGTAGTGCACTTTAGACGTCACTGAAATTGGTTGGGTGGTTAGAGAGGCGTTGAAGGGAATTTTTAGGATGGTTTAGGGGTATTATATAGCTTTATAATGGCACGAAAATAGACAATTTTTTGGAGGACCAAACATTTAAGTTGTTTTTGACGTCACAAAACGTTTGTTATTTTTTTTTATTGAAGTTTTCATATACAAAAATACACAGTTTTTGGGGTTACAAGTTTTTGATTGTTAAAATTGGTTCCTAAAGGTTCCTATCGATTTTTTTTGCATAGATACCTCGACAAATAGCCCACGAATTTTCTTATAGATGCAATTTTTATAAAATAAGCAAGTTTTGATGATTATTAAGCTTATTATTGCACACCCAAACCAGGACAACCTCCAAATTTCATTTCTCGACAAGGAAATGAATTTTTGAAGAATAATATTGACGGTAATAACGAATAGGTATCGAAAAGTATTAAAGGGATGGCTAGCGTCAAGTTGTTCTGTGTTTTTTGAGGCTTTAAAAAGTGATAAAAGCCAGCTAAAACGTTGTGAAAAAGCAAATTAGCGATATCACCAAAAAAACGAGAGCAATCCCTTCAAAACCTAAAGGCGAGAGAAAAGGGAGCATGAAATCGAGCTCGAAAAGCTTACGACGTCTCCAGCTTGTTGTCCATGATGAACTTGAGGAGCTGGTGCTCCGGCCCGATTCCCATGGCCATCTTTTGCGACACGGAGCAGGGCGGCCCCGTGGGCTGCGGCGGAAGCGTGGCTGGCAGGGGTGGGGACACCTGAAAAACTGGAGTTTTATCTCGATCACTGGTTTTCCGTAGTAGGCCGAATTTTTCACTCAACAATTCTATGCTCGTATTAGCGATTTTAGAGCTGTAGTGAGAGAAATTCGGCTTTTACAGCTCCGTGAGATCAAGCTCAAGAAGTAAGAAACGCTGCGAAAATTCATAAAAGTAAAAAAATGAGAATAAAGTTAAGCACCAGCTAGGCCGAGTCGCCGTAGATGCACATGGTTCTTTTGAAACTTCTGAAATAGCAGCAAAATGTTAGTGAAGCACTATAAAGACCGCCAATAACTTAGGATCAAGCCTAGATGATCTACAATTTTTTCTATGTAACTTTACAAAGTATCATGTAGAACCAATCTAAAATGATAGTTTTGATGAAATTTTAGAGGTGGTAGTATGATTTTAACGCCTTTACAACTTACCAATGGTTCATGGATGATTGGAGGGGGTTGGAGGACGGGCTGGTCGTCATCATCAGCAACAGGGGGTGTACAGACGATAGGCGGAGTATTTCGAGCCGTACAGCCATTTATAGACACTTCCGGAGGGTATTCGGGTAGCGTTTGAAGGGGCGAATCCAACGATCCATTCAGCGTATCCGAGTCCTCGCCGATGCAGATCGTCGAGACGTGAGTTTTACCCTCATCGTCTCGCCCTCCATCCAAATGACTTCCGGTTGACGACGATATTCCCGAAGTTGAAGACCCAAACGACTCCGAGGAAGCGGCGGTCGAGCTCTGGGAGTGGCGTCTCGAGTGCTGCTCCTGCATCCTGGAGCTGATCTTGCGGCTGCTGGCACCGACGGCGGAGGAGACGTTCCAGGAGAAGCTGGAAAAAGGGGCGGATTTTTAGGTTTTTGGCTAAAGAAAATTTCTTTCTGATGAAACTTGACGATCAAATACTCAAAAAATGCAGAATTTTTCGGGCTACAAACTGGTGTATGACAACGACTTCAAAATGGGCAGGAAAACCATTAAAATTGGCAAAAACCAAGTTGAACTAGCTTTTTGACCCGTGTTACTTGTTAGTGTCTTACCGTTTCAAGATCCCGGTCGGCATCGGCCCGCCCTTCGGCTTCAACACGTCGATCCCATCGGCCGTGTGGTAGCGCTTCTCAAACCGGCGCCCACTTCCGGATGGCGTTTGATCGTCTTCCTCAGTCGAAGTGACGAGGAGGGCCGGGGATCCGGTGGAGCGGTCTTCGGGGCTGTTCGGTTGGGGTGATGAGGTTCTGAAAAAGGAGCATAAGCCTCAGGTGCTTCTAAGCCTACCTTGGCGTATCCCTCGGGGTATCCAGGCGCGAAGCTCTTGATGCCGATTTTTCGCGGGTAGGGGATGGGGTTCTGGATCGATCGTGGTCGTCGGGTAGTTCTGGGCCCGAGGAGTTTGAGCGCGATCTGGCTCTGGGTCGTTCGGGGCTTTGGGCGCGTCCTGGAAAGGTATAGGTCAGGTAAGGTATATGGATAGTTACGTTAAGTTATAGGTAAGAGTGATATAAGGTCTGGGTAAGGTATAGGTATAGGTTTGAGTACAGTAATCTCTAGGTAAGATCTAGGTATGCAAGTATAGGTAAGGCACCGCTCTAACCCGACCTACCATTAGTATGTAAATCCACTGAGCTCTTGCTCTGCGAGATCGGCGCCGCGTGACAGGAGGCTACCGACAGCTTATGAGCAGGAGGTTGTCGCCCGGCCCACTCTCCACCCATCCCTCTATCGAGCTGCTCGGTAGATGAGATCGTGCCGGCTCTTCGCATGTCTGAAGCAGAAAATGATACTTTAAATCTGCTTCTAATTGCCAACAAGCAGCAAATCGTAACTGAAGCTAAGGGGATCGAAAAACGATGGGTATCTTCATGAAATTCTAAAAACAACGGGAAATTCCTCTCTACTTACTCCTTCCACGTTCCTGTTTGGGGCTGGCTAAAAAAAGGAAAAAGAGATTTATAACTTTTTGATACCTTAAACTTTTAGTATGCAAAAACTCACGCTGTAGATGAGCATGTGCGGCCGCGACGACCTGACTGTCCATGCTGCTGCTCTTGCGATGGACCACCGACTGCAGCGAGTGGGTCGGCGAGTCGAACGTCCGGAAGCTGTTGCTAAATTTTCAATGATAGCTTCTTCAGGGTTTCTTACCCCCTGTAGAACTCGTCGAGCGGTGAGGCCTCTTTCTGAAGTTGGTACAGCTCATCCTTGGCGGTTCTGATCATCTCCTGGAATCGCCCGGTCTCCTCCATGCTGGCGGTGAACATTGTGTACATGGCGGCCGGCACGTCAAAGTCGCTCATGACAATCATGTAGAAGCTGCCTAAAAAGAGCTCGAGCTCAAAAACTCTGGACTTACACGCTTGATCGGGCAGCTGCTGGCACCAGATTTTCCCAATGTGAATAGGCGGCCGGGCGATTCTGAGCTTGTCGCCCTTCTTGTTTGGGTTCTTGCACATGAGCACCATGTCGGTGAAGATGATGCAGTGCATATCCGTCTAAAATAGATTTTCTAAGGAAGTTATGGTAATTTCGATACCTTCGCTCCTTGGCGTCCCTCCTTGACCTTGACGTCAGCTCGCATGTGAACTCGTCGAAGTCGGTGTAAGCCGCCGCGAAGGGCCATCGGGTGGACGAGGTTGGGTTGACCGCGAGGAGGTCCTTGTTTGGTGCAGAAGACCTGAAATGGAGGATTAGCTTGGGTTTAGCTCGGCTTGTGCTTAAGCTTAGGCTTAGGCTAGGCTTGAAATAGGCTTAGGCTTAGCTTAGTCTTAGCTTAGGTTCCGCTTATGCCTAGTTTAGCCCTGGCTTCGGCTTAGGCTTAAGTCTAGGCTCAGGCTTACCTTCTCGAACTCCTCGCTATCATAATAATCCGCTCCATCGATACTCTTCATCACGTCGATGAGGTGCACCCGCAAGTCGTTGTTGTTCATCTCGAAGTTGAGCTGGTACGTCGCGGAGTCGGCGCTAAATTAAGCCATTAATAGGATCTGCGTTCGTCTTACCGATCGATCATCAGCTGGAGCATCGATTGCTCTTCGCTGTCCGTAGAGGTTCGGAGTACCGCCTAAGTTTTTTATAGACGAATTAAGTCTCTATATACCTTTAGAAGAAGGCTATATCTCGTGATCCTCTGCATCGGGCACTTCAGCATGTCGAGCAGTTTTTGACGCCGCATCCCGTCTTGAGATTCGGCCCACTAAATCGGCGTATTGTTGCTTAAGGAAGGGTTTATCTACCGTCAAGAATTCTCTGAACAGCTCGTGCTCTTTCGCCTTTTTGCTGATGTAGGCATGGGCGACGTCATGGCCAAGGTGGAATTCGATGTAGCACCGGGACCATTCTTGGATATCGATGAAGCCGCGCCACAGATGGATCGGGTCGAGGGGACAGCGCTTTTTTCTGGAAGAAAGGAGCTAAGGTAACGCTAGAGTAGAGAGCGCTTGCGTGCGCGTTGCGTGTCGTAAGGTACGCAACGCGATCGCGACGTATGGATCTTTTTTGGGCATTTTGGGCTTTTTTGGGGTCGCAAAATGTAAGCTACCTCGCTTCTGATAGCATATGGAAGATGGCTCGATCCCAGAAGTCGGAATTGGCTTGGCAGAGCACGGTGTAGTTGAGGAAGACGCGACGGGCATCGATGTCTTTTAGAAAACCGTGGCGCTGGAGGTCGGTGAGGCTGCAGGAGAGCTCTTCCATCGTTCGGAGAAGCTGAAAAAGTTGATGTTTTGTCAGGTTTTGGTCTTTCACTCTCTCTGGCACTATTTCCCTGTCTTTTTTTATCACTTTCTAGCTCTCTATCACGCTGTCGCTATTTCGCCCCCTCTCCCTTCTCTCGCTCTCTTTCTTGCTCTCTCACTCTAGCTTGCTCCCTCGCTCTCACTCTTTCTCTGTCACTCCCGCTTTCTCTTTCTCGCTCTTTCGTCACGAATTTCTACAATTCCACCCCCACCCGGAATTCCGTGCAACAATCCGTCCCCCCTTTCAGACCAATATTTTCTGCAATAAATTGTGCCCCTGACCCGAGGGCCCACCGCCCAATGAATATTTCAAAAAACCCTTTCTCCGCCCGGTCCGGGAAATTGATACTCACTCCCCAGGCTTCATCGAATATTCTACTCCCGGTGCGGAAATTTTTTGGTGGCAGTTTAAAGGGACCGGGAAGCCAAAATTTCCTAATAATTTTTAGTGCATAACCTGCACTTAATAAAAATAATACCCACCGAAATATAATTGTACTCGGTGTTGACAATCTCCCAGATGGCCTCCTGCTGGTCGTGGGCTTTTCGTGAGAGGTTTTGCATCTAAAAAATAATTTATAGGGATTTAAATGTTTATTTTCGATACTTTTGGCTTTCGCGTAAGCTTGGGTTTAGGCTTAAGCTTAGCCTTGGCACTTACCGTAGCCGGATCCACAATTGCCCTCCAGGATTCCTCAATATCGAGCCGGGGGTCGGGGCGATGGGTGGCTTCCCGGAACGAGTTCAGCCGGTTCAGCATTTCCGTCTTTTCCTGAAAAAAACACAGTTAACTGGCCATACCAAACATAACTTTGGTACTGTAATTTTTTTGGCAGCTTATCGGATTTTGCAAATTTTCGGACATTATATTACGCTCCTATTTACATTCGGTTGAGCGTACGAATGTTCATTAAACCAAATAGGTAAAAATACAGCATTTTTGACCTTTTAAAAACGACGCTACGCTCCGAATGACGCACAAGTAAATATACTAATAGAATCGGCTACTATACTAATAATATACTAATAGAATACTATATAATAATAGAATACTAATAATATACCAATAGAATACTATATAATATACTAATAGAATAGAACTGATTTTGGAGACGCATTAAAGATAGCTCAAAGATTCTCCCCCATTTCCACCAACCCAAAACGGGCTCTTCATCCCGGCCACCGTCTGTACCGAGTCATAGCGAAATCGACGGGCCCCACGACGTTGAATTTTTGACACAGCGTAACTCTGGGAATCAATACCCCCAGGTGATAGAATATAGTAACAAAAGTGGGTTGCAGAGAAACAAAGTGGGTTCGAGGTTCGATCGGGCCCTTATCAAGGTCTCGAAATAAACACCGAGGGCCCCCCAGCTTTTTTTGAGTGACGGGGGGCTTGGAGGAGGGCAAAAAATTCTTGGCATTTCGGGGGTAAGATAAGAGGGGATGAACCCAGGTGCGATTACACCATCTTTTCTAGAATTCGTTGGGCTTCTGAAGGTAAGCGAGGAAAACCGCTCAAAAGAAAACAATTTTTTTTACGTTTACTTAGTTATGGGCTGTTTTAACTATTTTGGAAAGGTTTTTAAAAATCCAAATATAACGTAAATAGTTTTCCGGTTATTGATAGAAAATGACTATAACCCAATAAAATCTATCCTTCGGAAACCAAGAATTAATCTTTTTAATGATTTCGAGCAAAAAGTAAGAAGTTTGTTGCGGCCCGGATTCGAACTCTCGACCCCCCAGGAGATCGCTATTCCCAGGCTTTAACCATGAGGCCATGCCTTCTATTTTTAGCACAGTCATTAAAAACATTACAGGTATCATTTTTGAAAGTTGGAAGCCAAAAGTAAAGTCGGTCAGTCCCAGGATTCGAACCCTCGATGCCATCTCATCAGTTCTGAACCCCAACCATTTAGCTATACCTTCTATTTATAAGCACAATCCTTAAACCCATAAATTTCGCAAAATTCAAGCAAAAAGCAAAAAGTCTGTCAGCCCTGGGGTTCGAACCCTTGACCCTCGGAACGTCAGTCCCAACTACTTACCATAAGACCACGAAAACCAGAGCCAATTTTTTGTCAAAACCCTACCGAAGCGGCCATTAACTCCGACAAGAATTCCGTGTAAATACACCAATTTCAGGAACTAGAAAGAATACGGTGGCCTACTAGAGGTGGGCGCGTGTGTTCTTCCTGCTGTGTTCAGGATGGGTGGGTGGAGGGGGGGTTTGTCGTGCGGATCATCGGGGATGAGGCTTCACACCGCCCGGAGAAGTCGAGAAAGAACGAACAAGAGGAAGAGAGGGACAAGACAAGAACAAGAATAAGACACAACCATCCTGAACCAACACCCTGCCCGGCTAGATGCAACATATGAATAGAATTTTGGCTTGGGCTAGGCTTGGGCTTCGGCTTAGGGATAGGTATATGCTTAGGCTCAGGGTTAGGCTTAGTTTTGGGCTTGGCTTGGCCAGGCGTAAGCCTAAGCTGAGGCTTGGTTTTTAGGCTTAGGCTTGGCTTAGGCTTACGTTAAGCTTGGACTCGGCTTAGGCTTAGGCTTAGACTAGACTTAGGCTTCAGCTTGGCTTAGGCTTGGGCTTGGCTTAGGCTTAGGCTTGACTTTGGCTTACCGTTAGGCTTCCGTTTAGGCTTAGGTCTTATAACTAAAAGTCTACAAAGAGGTAAAGCTACCGTAACCCTACCTCATCCTCCTCCAACCTCATCGCCACCATAAAATTTGACTTCAGCACGACGGGGTCCAAATATAGCATAGCACAGGCTGACGGACCTTTTCAAGCCGTACAGCCCAGGTATTTTAGGGCGAAATTTCGAAAGCAGCGTCTCGGCTAGCAAATAAAAATAGGCGCCACGTCAATAAATATATTTTCGGGTTTTTGCGGGGGTGTTGGTTGGTTTGGAGGGTAAGTGGGTTGTACTACAAGGAGCAGGAGGTTGTCGAGGCGGACGAGGTGTTGCGGCTCAAGTGGTTTCTGTGCCGTTACAAGGTCGGGGTATGGTTCTTGGCATGAAAGGCGAAAACGGAATTATTTGTATAAAAAATGCTAGAAAACCGAACTTTTGGAGGGGAGAGTCAATTACGCACTATAAATACCTCGGAAACTGCTAGCGTTTTAATACTGTTAAATATGATATTAAGCGTGGTAATTCTTCTAGACGACCAATGGCGCGAGGCAATTCCTACAGTTGTTAAAACGATACTTTACCAAAACCTTTAAAAAAAATGCTGATATATTTGCCTCTATTTTCGAATCTATCTTCCACACCCACTCAAAAACCCGACGCCCAGAAATCGCCCACCCCAACAATAATGAATTATTTTTGGGCGGTTGGCCCCGGAAAATAACCACATTTTTGTGGGTATTAATTAATAAGCAATTACGCTGTGTAATTACGTACCTTTCCAAAGAACAGCGAGATACGGGAGGTCGATTGGGGGCGGATACGCTTCGATGAGAGTCCGTCGTCAATTTGGAGGCTTTCCGAGCATCCCGGTTCGTCGAGATGGGTCAGATCTCTGAAATTCGGATAAGGTATGAGCCATCGAATTAGATTATAAAATTAAAGGTATAGGCAAGTGAAGCATACGCTGGTTATGGATTTTATACGGATTTTTCTGTGCCGCGAAATACACGCGACGCCTTTACGTTGCGTCATGGATTTTACGACCCACGGTTCTGTTTCATTGACGAGTGGGACTGGCATCAGCCCCCCCCCCCGTTAACAAACCAGAACCAGATATACGTCGTAGATACGCAAGTAAATCCATAGCCCTCCTTTGCGAGCTAGTTCTCCCACTAGTTTTTGAGCCAGCGGAGATTTTTGAGGAAAGTGAGGTCTAGGCAACTTGAACCTGGCTGCGAAATTCCGTGTTAAAGAATTTTTCTACTTCCGCGCCAAGTCATAAACCTTAATTTTTATGCGTAAATTTCTACGATATTCTGGATCCAAACTTCTATATTCTCAATCCTGATTTTGATGAATTTTGACGTGACTCCCGCTTCAACGCGGCGGCCCCTCCGTCCCATTAGTCTCCCTTCTTGGCCTCCCCTTGTCATTTTTGGGTCCTACACGAGATGGGGAGGAGGCCAAGGAGGAAGAAGTGAACTAATTTGTCTCTGTTTCTCTATCTCGCTCGCTTTCTCGCTCTCTGTCTCTCTGTCTCTCTCTCTCTGTCTCTCTCTCTATCTCTTTCTCTCTAGGCGGCTGGTCAAAGAACGAGAATTCATTTCACCCCGCCATCGGCTTATGACCCTCTTAACGTAATAAGCAGGTTTTGCAGAAAATGAGAGAGAGCGAGAGAGAGAGAGAGAGAGAGAGAGAGAGAGACAGAGAGAGAGAGAGACAGAGCGCGCGAGCAAACGAGGGAGGGACATTCAAACCGAGACAAATTAGCTCACTTCTTGGTCAGAACCATTTAAACGTAGAGAACTTTTACCGCCTTGTTGCCATCCACACCCCCCAAAATTAATTTTTTAACTGATTTTAAATCCATTTATCTATAGATCTTGATTTTCCGCCTTCTTTCAATAATAAAGACACGACAATTTTCCGCAAGGAATCATTAAAAAAAATTAGCTTTTAAAACGAACCTGTGCGATGAATCGCGGCTTCTGGCTGAATCCAACACCTCTTCCGATCCATTCGATCGGCTGCAATCCGACGTCTGCCTCGATTTGGCCAGCTGGAAAGACATCTTTTAGAATGCCGCGTAAGACTGCGGAAAACTGCAATTTTTGCCCCACATTTTCCTATTGCGTGCCCAGATCTGACTCTTGAGATGGCTAATCCCCGGTAGACAGCGTGCCCCCAGGCAAAGTCACTGTTTTCAGCAATCCCCAGAATGGTCTTCGGGCGGAAAATCTCAAGAAAAGAAAATTCCATTTCGATCCGGCGGACGGGTGTGGATTAAAAGGAAATTGTTGTCCTTGGTTCTAAAGGGTAGAGGATGGATTTTTGGCCATGGATTACGATGGTCTGGCAGATTTCCTGGCTTGACACGCGACTCAAGACCCATTTTTCCTGCTTCTCGACCTGTATATGCAAAGCGGAAGCCGTCTTCCGCAACACCACGCTCTTCCGCACGAGTATCTCGGGAATCAGCGCATTTTGGGGAAGGGAGTGGCGATGCGCGCTCGACGCATCCGGACATTTCAACATTTGGACGCTGCCCTGCTCGGCCGCCGCGCGCCGGCCTTTCTCTTTGCCCGACGGCAGATTGGCAGTGGCTGAACAAGGCAAGGGGTTTGGGCGCAAAAATTGAACAATGGAGAACGACTTATTGAAAGGGTTCAAATTATTTTGAGGGGAAAAATGGATGCGTATTCAGAACAATTTTTTAGCTGAGATTCGCCTAAAGTTCGGCAAAACGCCAGTGACGACGTCTTCAGGGCGTTCAGCTGTGTTTGGTCAAAATACCCTAGAAAATCAAATATTTAAATTGGTAGTTCCCTAAGGAAATTTCTATTTATCGAGATTAGCTCGGTATTTACAGGAGAACCAGCCCGCAAACTTCAAAAAAAATCAAAAAATGACGACTTGTTCCTGAAAATTCAACAAATAAAGTGACGACTCCAAGAAGTTCAGGCTCCATTTCATTTCCCAAAATAATTACTGCCTCCTCGCCTGAAACCAAAATTGCCGGGTCCGAAAATGCGAAGGTGGAGAAGCCCCCCAAAAACCCCTCAAAAAATGGGATTAGAATAGATGCCGGGGTGATGGGAGCCCGGCCGGAAATTGGGCACCGCTGGAAGGCGAAGATTTCTGGCCCACTAGGGGGATGAAAACAATCTCGAGGAGTACCCAGACGTGTGCATAGGAGTCTAGCGGAACCGAAAAGTTTGACTTCCCGGTCCCTTTAGCTTCAGCTACTTGCTCGTGAAATTTGGCCAATTTTGGGGCGAGTGCGCAGCTTTTGGCAGCCAAACAGTGGTGAAAATTTGGCCAATTTTTACGGGGGTTCACGTCGAATCGAGACCTTTTTTGTAGGTGGATCTTCGCTATAGGGAGTTAATAAGGAATTCCTAGTATTTCGGCTATAGTTTTGTACCCGGAATGTGAATTTCAAAAGCTTCGTTTTATAGAAATTTTGAGAGATTTTTCGTCAGTACGAGGCTTTACGTCTAAACGTCTAAAAATCTACTAACAATTCCGAGGATTTGTAATTTTTGGTGGTTTCTCAAAAAAATGGAAATTTATTTAGGTTCAAACGACTTGCAAAAAATTCAAAAACACAAGGAACTGAAAGCGGCAATAAATTGTACATAAATATGCCCGACCGTTAAAAAAGCTTAAAACTAAACCAAACATTTTTTCAGCCCTAATTAGCATATAGGTGATCCCTGAAAGATCATCTCTTTGTACATAAATAAATTACCTCAAAAAAAGAATAGAATACGGTAGAATTTTAGCAAATTGTAAAAACCCTGAAAAATCCAATTTTCACGCGCAAAGCCTAGCTAATTAAAAAAAGATGACCAACCCCGTGGCCTAGTTGCGATATTTGAATGAATTGCAAATCATAAGATTTTTTGATGGCTTTTCAAAAGATAATTCGAATCCCGGGGAATCCCGAGGCGTAATTAGTATCAGAACGGAACGCGGAAGAATGTATTCAGACGGAATAGTGGTAGGGAGAAGGGTGGTGCTGCTGGCTGGGTGGTTGGGTGGGTTGTGGGTTCTAATTGGAACGTTTGCATAGGAGGGGGGTGGGTGGCCGTCTATAGGATGGGGGCGGAACCAGCCGACCGGGGGCAACACAACCGCTACCCGGGTAAGGGCTTTCTATCACGAAAACAAGCTGGTGTTAAGGGGTGTGTAGCGGAATTTGGAAGGTTAGGATGGCTAGACGCAATCTTAAATTAGGCTTAGGCTTGTTTTGGTTTAGGCTTTGCTTCGGCTCTGCTTGGGCTTGGCTTAGGCTGTGCTTAGGCTTGGCTTAGGCTTGGCTTAGGCTTGGCTTAGGCTTGGCTTAGGCTTGGCTTAGGCTTGGCTTAGGCTTGTGCTTAGGCTTTGCTTAGGCCTTGGCTTAGGCTTGGCTTAGGACTGGCTTTGTCTTGGCTTGGGCTTGGGCTTAGGATTGGGCTTAGGCATAGACGTAAATATCAGAATTCTTGAAGCTTAAAGGGATGATGACAGCCAGAATTTTTAAAGGGGGAGTGACAGTGAGGCTGTAGCTTGCAATCGGCTAGCCTTATGGATCGACTTTTTAAAGGGACAGTGACACCTGGAAGACCCATTTTAAGATAATTTTTACAGTTTTTTGCCTTGACATTTTTTGGTTCCTGAAAACCCGTCCCCATCCAATCAACCCACAAGAATCGCGACCAAGAACTCCCCCGATCTCAAGAGAGATTAATTATTCCTCACAAAAACCCGCATTTGCCACGTATTTTCGGGGATGCCAAGTAAGGAATTTTGGGGGGCAAAAATTAGAATTTTGATTCCGTGCAGACCCCGGGGGAGGCTGGGGTGGGTGGTTGTAAAAATCAGGTTTTCGGACCGGGGCTGATGGTTGTAAACGGGTAAGCTTGACTGGGAGGCTGGCGGCCCTATTCAGGGAAGAGTTCCGTTTGATTCCGGTCTTGGTACTTGTCAAAATTGTTTCGGCTAGCTTGATTAGGACAGAAAAAACAGATTAACCTGTCATAGTACCTTTAAAAGTGAATTTAGTGAATATCTGCTGCTTCAATAATAAGCTGTGAAGCCAAAAATAAGAAAAGACTGGAAGATTTGAAACTATAAAATTTAGCTTAAACTTAAACTCAGACTTAGAGCTAAATTTATCTAGGCAATCAAGCAGAGATTCTTTGAAAAGGTCCGAGGAAAAATTCAGCAAATTAAAAAAAACCGTAACTCGTGAAAATCTATTTCGACAGGCTAGCAGAGACCCTGAAGGAAAGGTGAAGTCCAGTTTGAAAATTTTCTGAGGGCAAGCTAGCAGAAACCATTTAAAAACAGCCTAAGACTGTCCAAAACTGTCCAAAGTAATGCATGGACCACGCGGGTTAGAATAGTTGAAGGGGTTCCTGGTGAGGGTGTGGATGGGTGTGAAGTGGTATTTGCCCGCCGGGGGTCCCGCTTGACTCAAGGCCTTAGGGACCAACCTCGCCCGGCCCCCCGGTCGACCTTTTCTACACTGTCTCCGTCACTCTCTCTCTCTCCCTCTCTCTGCCTTGAGGAATGCGCTGCAAACAACAACGAAGCCAATCAGAAGAATTAGCCGGAGGGTTGGAAAGGCTAAAAAATGGCTTGTATTTCTTGGAAGTGAGGGCTTTTAAGTAGATTGGAGGGGAGCTAGCAGAGATCTTTTAGGAAGAAATTGGTATTTTTCGGCATTTTTCAACTCAGGGCGAGCCATCAGAGATTCTTGCGGAACATCCAAATTTTCGGGAAGCCATAAAAAATTAATTTTAGAATTGGAACACAAGCTAGCAGAGATCTTTTAGGAAACGCAATTTTTCAGCTAAATCGTGAATCATAAAGCAAACTGGCAGAGTTTCTTGTGCAATTAGAAGAAAAACTAGCAGCGAAGATGTTTGGGAAAAGGAGAGCAAGTTAGCAAAGATTCTTGCGGAAATTTACCGACCGGTGGCAAGCCAGCATGGATTCTTTAGGAAACGAAATTTTACGGGGTAAGCTTACAACGGAGGGCGAACCAGCATAGCAGAGATTTTCTAAGAAGCAAAATTTTTGGATTCAAATGGAGGGTGAGCCTGCATAGATTCTCGTGGAAATTAATCCTACGGAAAAATATTTTGAAGCTTATGCTGTTGCAAAAGCGATTCCCCTGACAGCCACCCGCTTCTAGGACTAATTTGTCTCGGGTTCCGTGTTGTCCGGGGCTGCAGCCACAACCCAGGCCAGGGCCATAATTAGACCCCCTAGCCAGGCAGCCGCCAGACGATTTTGCCGCATTTTACCACCGGGTTATTATTGTTTTTTTTAGGTATAGGGGCAACCTGAAGTCAGAAATCTACAGGAAGAAACGGATTTTATCTCATAAAAATTGTCCTTTTGAGGTGACTGTCCTAAAAAAATTTCAGAGTCGTTTTCGTCCCGCCTCCGCGTAGTTTCAGGAAAAATAAAGTAAGTTTAAATATACAAAATTTTTAAGGAATCTGGAAACCAGAAATATTCGATATATTGGGTATCTAGATCGTCCATAAATTTTTAACCAGAAATCTTAAAAAAGGAAAATTCCATCAGATCTGCACCAGAAACTTATCAATGACTTAAAGTGAAGTGGAGCAAAAATGACCCAAAAGCATTAAAGGGGCAACCAACTGCCAAAAATTGAGTGACGGCCCGAAAATCGGAGCCCTGTACGTCGGAGGCCTCTGTACACCCCGGGGCCCGGGAAGCTCGCAAATTTGAAATAGCCTGTTGTCACCTCGAAATCACGTTCTCGGCTGTTTCTGGGCCAAATTTGATGCTTAAAACACCAAAACTATTTAAAATTAAGTGAGGATTTCAAAAATAAGCTCAGAATCCTTGTATTATAGTGTTTTCACAAAGAAGCCGGACAAAAACAACTACGCGCAAAAAATAGAAAGAGTGGGTGCTCTCGTCCCGCAGCGCCCGCTGGCAATTTGCCAGAAATCAAAGAGCCCTCCCAAAAGGGCTTTGATTTGGCAGTTCGGAGCCCCTTTAAGCTACGGGTCTGGCCTATCGATGTGCGGAACAAACGATTAACGAAATTCCGGCGTTCCTCTGAATTGAGGGTGGATGGCAAAAAGCAAATTGGGGCTTCGAAATTGAGAGCAGCTCTTCCCATTCTCTCGATTCCATTCCTTTACGATGGACGCGAAGAGGGGAGATGGAGTATCTGGGTTTTAAAGGGAGCGTGACAGCTGGATTTTGAGTGGTCAATATCATCATTTGCATAAATTTAAGCTATAAAATTTGGCGAATGAATTTAAAAGGCGTTCTGGAACATAATGGCTGAAATGGAAATAAAAAACGCTATAAAAATTATGTAAAACGTACATCAGTGATTTCTAAAACAGCTCTATAAAATATTATTAAATGGAAATCCCAAATCGAAAAAATAAGTCAACGTCTGGACCTCTGCGAATCCCTGGGGAATCCCTAGCAATGTCAAGCCATCTAGCAAAAAGTACACCAGACGCCGTCAACAGGAAGTTAGCAGTCTGATTTGACTCGTGAGGACAGCAATTCCTTGCGAGAGCACTAAATCCTTGCAGCGACTCTCGTTTGCGAGGCCCAACTACCGTATTGCTTCGCCAATCTCGGGGGTATAACACGATTTTTGGCATTGCCCTGAGACCCTGCGCCTTGTCAAATTGGGTCTCACGAAATTGTAGCCGCAATTACCATTTTTTCAGGCATTTTTCCTGGTTTTTGGGGGCGTGGGGCTGGGAGGGCGTTAGGATTCCCGGAATCTGGGCACGCTGCGTCAAACCCATTTTTTGGAGGGTGGGATCGATTTAAAGAGACCGGAAAATGTGAAAATCGACCATTTAAGTTGGCTAGGTCTCGACAGCTACATGGTACACCAAAAGACACATGGATTCTTATTTGTGCGAAGGGTTTTATAGCTATAGAAAGGAATTTAGGGTGCTGTATGGTGTATCGCATGGTGGTCTAGACCTAGACCATCGAAGGAGTCGATTTTCTCGCTTCTAAACACCTTTAAAAGGCCCGACGTGCATAAAATCGAAACTCTTCCTTTCACTAAGTCTCGATATTCACGTCACACACAAGAATACGTCTAATTGTTGCTTCCGCGACTAGTTCTGCTAGTTAAAGCAACCTGGTCAATGTGTAATTTGGTATATCGGGTAGCTGTCTAGGCCTAGTGGCTAGAAGGGGTCGATTTTTTCGTTGCCTAGTCCCTTTAAAAGGTCCGCGATAGGTGATACCCCAACTTCAACTTACCATCTTGGCGTTGACGAATGACGTCTTGCGGGAGATGGCGTCCTGTGACACCTTCCTGCCCCTCTCCACCGTCTCGTCCATCGACAGCGTCGTCCGCGCATTCCGCGACACGCGCATCGTCGAGCGGCCTGCAAATTTGGCGATATTAAAGGGATGCCGACGGCATAGTCAATCGATTACGCGCGGAAAAGAAAATGTCTCTGCGCCTCTCCCCTGGGCGCGCTCTCTGCCCTGTTGGCTACTTGCCAATTTGTTGATGAGGGGGGATCGACACATGCCGTCGGCAGCCCTTTAAATGTGTTTGAAGGAGCCCCACTCAAATTTTTATTTGAAAGAGGAAAATGATGGATTTTTGCGGATTTAAATGATTCATGACAGACGAGGTCTCGAGATCTCTGGGGAAATGGGAGGTCAACGAGCAGAGTTCTTTTAGGAAACAACGCCTTTTTGGCAAGGTATTAAAATTGGAAGGCGAGCTAGCAGAGGCCCTTGGGGATTGGGAAAGATTGTGGGATCAAAAGTTCGGCAAAACCTGCTCATTCTCAAGTTTGCCGGGTAAGCTAGCAAAGATTTTTGAGGAAATGGGAGACTAACTAGCAGACTTTTGTAAGTAGTAAAAAAGATGCTAAAGTGAATTTTGCGTCGGGTATTTTACCGTAGCCCTTTTATAAATTTTTGGTGCTTTTAACAATGGTTTAAACAAACGAGCTAATATATTTGCTAACGTACTCTGTAAATTTCGTAGCTTTCAGTGATTTTTGATGCGTGAAAAACCCGGATTTCTTATTTCAAGGGCGTATACCAATTTCCTGGATAGCTATGACGAATCGCTCCCGTATACCGTTCAATTTCGATCATGCCAAAAACAGGGAAAAACAATTCCGTTCGACAACGCGACGTCACGACCGCCGAGGCGAGGGCAGAAAATTGGACAGGTCTCTTGGATGGTATAGTAATTCACCCCACCGACTCAAGAAGGTGAAAACCCCCCGAAAAGTGAAGGTCGGTTTTGTTGGTCTTACCGGGGGGTCAAAGGTAAATCGAGGCGTCTTTAGTAAGGCAAGGGAATGGGTGCAAAAGTGGGGTGAAAATCCTTCCCGGCCAAGGGGGAGACGATTAAAGGGTTTGGGAAGCCAAAGAATAGGGCAACCAGACACTCCGATTTGCAAGAGGTCAAGAAACCTGGCCAGCCGAGGGGTTTTGTGAAAAAATGTGGCGTGATGTAGGGTGAAATTCGGACATGAAAAACCACCGTAAAAATTGCGAATTTGGCAAAATGGCCTAGAAAAAAAAACTTATAACGACTAAAGAGGCAGGGAATATTCTAAAGACATTTTGGAAAGACTGAATTACATAAAAAAACCGTAAAAAACCGTGAAAAATCCAATTAATCTTCAAAAGCACTTTTGGCCAAATTCCAGGACGAAAAGGGTCTATCCAGAATTCCTGGCGGCTCCTTGACCTTGCTGAATTTGATGAGAAGCCGAAGCTTGGAATTGGGAAGACAGGAAGAAGTCCTCAGGAAGAGCGGATGAAGGAATCCGGAAAAGCCGGAAAGGTTGAGTTCGGCAGATTACAAAAAAAGATAAATCCGGGAGAAGTGAAAAATGGAATCCGGAAATCCGGGTAAAAAAGCGGAAAAATGGACAGAAAGGCTCCCAAAAACCGGAAGCCCCCCATTGAGGACTAGCTTACATTGTAAGCAATCCCCCCAATCCCCCGCAAAGACAAAAACTCGGGCCCTGGCAGGCGGTAAGGGCAAAAACTGGAATTTGTACTCCAGTGGGTAGGTGGTACCTGGAATTGCCAGAGACAATACGCAAAAAAGGCAAAAAAAGGCTTCATGTAGTGGGGGAGAGAAGCCAGTCTTCGGTCGGCAGTGGAAGGTGGTATTCCCTGGGTGCGCGTTGGAGGGTGTAGCATTTCGGGGGGGGGGGAGGGTATTGTCTTGGTCACAATAGAACGGGCCACGGGGATGCAATCGGCAAAACAGGACCCACAGGATGGGTAGGTCTCGAAGATCGGGCATCGTGCCAGCTTCGGAAAAAGTTGGGACTACTTAGATGATATAAGAATTACGCGAAAGAGAGCGAAAGAGCGTGAGAGGGAGAGAGAGAGAGAGAGAGAGAGAGAGAGAGAGAGAGAGAGAAGCGGGAAAGCTACAGTCAGAGAGTCAGAGCGAGCCGGAATGATAGAGATAGAGAGCGAACGAGAAACAAAAAGAGAGAATGAGAGAGCAAGAGGCAGCGAGAGAGCGAGAGAGAGCAAGTTTACGTGAGGGCGATTTGCTCTTTTCCGCTGAAGGAAAAACGAAATAAAAACCTATTAAAAACGCCTAATGTAAAAGGGGAATTGGGCGTACTGCGGGTATGACAAACAGGCAAGTTTGGAACGCTACAGGTCCGTAATACGGTATCCGAGTCGTCGAACGGAAAGAGGAAGGATTTGGAATGCGCTTAAGGCAAATTCACAGTACTGTAGCGGTGTCGCCTAGCGTCATGAGGAATGTTTCGGAGTAGGCATGAAGCATCACAATGTATTAGAAGCGTCCACCATAAACAGGAATGATCCGGAAGGGTTGACAGTGGATGAAAAATTGTCGCGACGACCACAGCTAGCGTAAATAGGAATTTTTCGTAAATTTGGCAACCTAAACCGCGTAGTAGCGCCAAAAAGTATCAGCTGGATTTTTTGAGCACCTGTAAAAACCTTTAAACATGCTAGCCTCTATTTAAGCTCAAAATCCCAAGCCGACTTCGAAAGTACACCCCAAAACTGAGTCCAAAAATTCAAGATCCACCAGACCGTTCTCGTAATGAGTCGGACTCGAGTGAGTAACGGTCCCCACCGGCTAATCCCATTCAATTCACAAAAACACGAGGTAAGGGATGAGGGGGGCTTAAAATCGAGAATGAGGTGGAGGGGGAGTGGATGGGAAGAAGGAAGGTGGGATTTTGGGGGGATCTGGGGTGGTCGGCTAGGGGGGTAATCCCTCGATTAGATGGCGCAGAGAAACGGGGCGTTGTGATGATTTGCGAATTTTGGTACGAGAAGGGCGGGGCCCGAAAGGAGGTGAAGGAAAAACAAGATGTGCTGGACGAAAATCGTACTATTTTTAAGGCCCGAGCCGATCATGCCGTGCTGAAAACGTGCAGGAAACCGATCATTAATACGTAAATAACCGTCTATTCCAGGCGATTCCAGAAGTGTCCATAGGAGTGCCAAGTAGTCAAAGCATAGCCGAATTCGAAACAATACAAAAAGATGCGACATTTTTCTCCAATCCATTCCATTCTATTCCAAATGACACGTCCCCGGGCACGTGACCCCGATTCGGCCCAAATTCTTTGCAATTTTGGGGCTAAAGCCCGTGGAGACGAGCTTCGCTTTGTTGACCTTGGCCCGGGAATCGGGAGGTTGGTCTTATAGGGGTGGAGGGCAATTTAGAATGGCCTGCAAAATTCTTTTGGGCGTCAAGAGGGAGGAAAAAAGCTTAAAGCTGTTCTGAAAGACGAAGATGACCAAAAATTCACCTAGCTTAAGAGGCTTAGGCTGAAGCGCCGGCTTGGCTTAGGTTTAGGCTTAGGCTTAGGCTTAGGCTTAGGCTTAGGCTTAGGCTTCTTAAGAGGCTTAGGCTTAGGCTTGGCTTAGGCTTAGGCTTAGGCTTAGGCTTAGGCTTAGGCTTAGGCTTAGGCTTAGGCTTAGGCTTAGGCTTAGGCTTAGGCTTGGCTGGGCTTCGTTCAGGCTTGGCGTAGGCTTTGCTTAGGCTTCGGCATAGGCTTGGATTTAGGGTAGGCTTAGGCTTAGGCTTCAAGCCCCAAAAAATCGTAGCTGACCAAGCCCCCAGCCATCGAAAGTGATTCATCTCCCTGGCCATCCTAGATGTGGGTGGGGGAGGGCATCGTGAAGCGATGGAGGGGACACTTTGACGAAATGGGATGAGGAAGGGCCCCGTCGGAATGACCCCGATCCAGGGCGAGGGCCCTAAAAAGTCCGGGGGACCAGGGCTCTCTGTGGGCCCTAAGGGACACAAAACAACCCAAAATCGCATTGCCATCCAGGTGGGGGCATCTGGGGAAAGAGAGACCTCCTTCGACAGTGGCACGTTTTTGCACCCCAGAAATTCCGGGAGACTCAGCCGGAATTCCGGTTCCTCATTTTCATCGAATTTTGTGGAAAGTGAAATATACGGCTTTCAAAGATCTTATTATCCAAGCGGTACTTATGCATTATCGGGGGCGGGGACGTTCTGTGGTCCAGGAAAGCTTAGAAATTTAATCCAAGATATTCTAACAGTGTTTTGAGCAAAATTTACTATACTTCACGTGAAAATAACCAATAAAACTTTCAGCTATTTCTAGAATCGAAATTATTGTCAAAAATGTTAGTTTAAGGTTTGGATGCTACGGAAAAAACCGCCCCCCGATAATGCAAAAGAACCAAGAAAGTTAATATAATTTTGAAATATACTAAATTTGATCTCTGATATCGCCATCCGGATTCTGAATTTGCAAGACTTCCGTCTCTACTTCCGGTCTCTACACCAACAGCTAATCGGATTAGCTACAGTAGAAGAAAATAGAAAAATTCGTACTCGACCCAAAAATACCCGGATAACTATCAGAAATCAGGAGAAGAATTGAGGACTACGCACAAAACGCACCACTGCCTACACTTTTGGGGGTTTCTGTAGACTTTTTGCCTTCCTCTCTCTCCCTCTCTCTCTCTCTCTTTCGCTTCAAAGGGCGCGGATTAGGGATTAACGAACACAAGGCATTCGCAATTATTTACCAACAGAATTCCTCAAAAAAATGCCAACTACGACATTTTGACGGATTTAGCGGCGTGGGGGGGGGAGCAATCCTCAATCACTTTTTTGGTAGATGAACTACGCCAATTCCGCGTGCGTACGAGTTAACGCGTTGGGTTTGTGGTTTGATGGCGGGGGCTCGACAACAAGATCATGGGATTTTTTGCGTTTTTTGTTTTGTGGGCATTGCGTATGATTTTGGAGTCGTTCGGAAAAATAAAGAGAGCAGAGAGAGAGAGAGAGAGAGAGAGAGAGAGAGAGAGAAACGAGGGGTTGGATAGCTAATTAATTGACGATGGCGGGGCATGCCTAAGCCTAAGCCCAAGCCTAAGCCTAAGCCTACCTAAGCCCAAGCCTAAGCCCAAGCCTAAGCCCATGCCTAAGCTTAACCCGATTTCACGCATTTCATACGGGAAATGCTCGCAAAAAAGTTAGGGTCAAAGGAACAGAATTGCAAAAGTCCCACATCCCCTCCAAAAACCCCCCGCCTTCGCATTGTTCGCGACAGAATGGTCATCATGGGCCATATGGGCAGAAAAGGGGAGGTTTGTGCACCTCAAGGAATAGGACCCACCGGGGCTCCTGGACAAAAGACCCGGGCCCAAAATCGGCTGTCTCCCAGAGATCAAGCTCTAGGGTTGTAGAGAAAGCGAGCGAGAGAGAGAGAAAGCGTGAGAGAGAGAGCGAGAGAGAGATAGAACTTTTTGTGAGACCTGGAGAGTGTAGTATTTAGAAATTCTGACACCTCACGTCCAGCTAGGGGCAACCGGGAACAGGGCTGGAAAATAGAGATGCTTTCGCCCAGAGATTTAGAAATTTGCCAAAATAACTAAAAATTACGCTAAATCGTTGATAGGAAATTATCGGATTTTTTAGGGACCATTGGAAAGGTGTGAATCGGGTTAAGCTTTAAAAGCGGCTTTTCTGTGTCGAAAATCGGGTAAGGAATTCTCTGATAAAGATGGGAGGAATCAAAAATCTGGTTTCGCTCTGGTTATCTCTCGCTCCCTCTCTCTCACTCTCTCTCTCGCTTATCTCTCTTCTTTTCTCTTCCTAAAAACAAAAGCCTATATAAAGAGTTACGACCTATAAATGTCATATTATGGCAAGGCCGGGTAGGGTAGTTATAATAATCTAGCCTGACCTTTCTCGCGAGTCGTGCTGGATGGGGCCCAAAATTGAGCATGAAAGGCGAGTCAAAAGCTGGGAGCGAGAGAGTGATAGAGGAAAAGAGAGAGTGAGAGAGCGAGAGAGAGAGAGAGAGAGGGAGAGAGAGAGGGAGAGAGAGAGGGAGAGAGAGTAGTGCCATAATTGGATAAATTGCCATGAGCCTCCCCGGGTCATCTTCCTCGTATCCAAAAAGTGAGCTTCCCGGGTCTCATATTCGAGTCAGGGTCTTTTTTGATCCCGGAAAAGCGGCGGGGTTTCCGGGTCTTGGCCCCCATCCGGATGGCAGTTATTCTCAAATAAACGCACACGCGGTCGAGAACAGATAATTGGACTCGGGGGTCGGGGAATCGTGTGTTCATGTTTCTTCTAGTTTGGTGCAGGAGGGATTAGCGGAGTTTGAGGTATTCTAGCGGAATATTTTGGCATGTGCTATGAGGGGCGCCTTAATGATAGATACCAAGCGCATTAATGGTAGGTAGCTATCGATTTGCAGATACACCGAAAAATGCGACGAGCTCATGGGGCGAGGGTGTGCAAAGGAGCGCAGCGTAGTTAATAGCTAGTAAATTTCTTTGGTTTTAGGGCTTAGGCTTATGCTAAGCCTGGGCTTAGACTTAGGCTTTGGCTTAGGCTTAGTTCGCCAGAGTACTGCGCAAGAAACTCTGCAAAGACCCTTATCAAAAACACCAGACGAAATCTTGAATATTCTAGTCTGAATCCTATAAGATGCCCTCCTACCGCATCGCCACAAAAGACTAGAAATCTCGTATTCAATTTTACATCCTGGTTGGATGGAGGTGATGCTCAAGAAGACGAGCATTTGCAAATATTAGAGCGTTGAAGAGAGAGAGAGAGAGAGAGAGAGAGAGAGAGAGAGGAGACATAGCACTACTGGTTTTCTAAAGGCTGCGATTTCTCTTGAGGGGACTATGAAACCATCGAATCCATCCTCCTTGCTATAGGGCATCTCCTCCCCCCAGGAAAATACCAGTTTTCTCGAGCTCCTCAGCGCGCGAAAACGCCTGGATCGTTTTGAGGAGCCAGAAAAACGCGGTGCTCGAGAGGCATCGGGGTGGGATTGGAAATATGGACTCTTAAAGGGAGGGTGACAGCTGGTCTTGTATATTAGCTTTCTCTCTCTTTCTCTATATCCCTCGCGCGCGCTCTCTCTCACTCTCTCTCTGCCTCTCTCTCTCTCTCTCTCTCTCTCTCTCTTTCTATTAAAAAGCGTAAGGTTTCAATTGAGCAATCGAGCAATTACGACTTCAATCCCAAAATTACTAAAAAATCGGGTTCGCGATTTTGAAAATTCAAAAGGCGGATTAAATTTGCCGGCTAGCGAACCATAGTAAAACGCTGATTAATCGGAAAACAGCTGATTCAACGGAATTCTGAATTTTGATGCTTTTCTCGCTCTCTCTCTCTCTCTCTATCTTTATCTTTCTCCATCTACTCTGATTTTGTTTAGTCGAGCCGAAGAAGGAGGAGAAGACGAAGATGAGCAAAACACACCATGAGCATCGCGCGCAATTAATGGGATTAAAATGATAAACAGGGTTTGAGTGTCGTCAAAATACCCCTATTTTGAGCCCCAGCTACCGTAATCCCCGGATGCGGACTCACTTCTGACGATGATTTTGTAGCCTTGTAGATTGCGCGCGTCGGCGCCTTCGGGGAGTGGGGTGGTTGAGCCCTGAAAAATACCGTAAAAAGTGGCTAAAGGGGCTGTGAAGTCAAAAATTTGACGGATTTTTCGATACTGGCAAGCCGCCAGAAGTCTACAGTCGTAAAACAATATTTTACTACAATTTTACGGCCTCTGGCAAGTTGCCAAAACTACAAAAACCTTCGAAAAATCTCTTTAAAAGCCAGTTTTGACGGCTAAATTTATTTTTTTTTACAGCGGGAAATTTATTGCATTTTGAATTGGAAGTTTACAAAAATCACAAAAAGCTCAAAGAAAATCTTGGAATAACTTTTCGTTAGATTTTAAACACAAAAAGCTTGGAAAGCAAGATTTCGTCTAATAAAAAAAATACATACCTCAACAAAGAACGACACGCCCTCGACGGACAGCCCGCGATCCCTCAGTCGACCTGCAAAAATGGGAGTTGTAAATTGTATGCGACCGGAAAATAGTTAGTGGTGGCCTCGCTACCCGATACGGCTTATTTTTACACGCCCGGCCCCCGGTAGCTTCTGACCCGGCAAAACCGGTTTTGATGTGTGGGTTTTTGGATAGTTAACGTGTGAATAGAGATTCACTAAAAAAAAGTAGTGACCTAATTTGCATAAAATAATCGGTTTAAGGCTTTATAACAAAATGTAAAGGAGCGGTCAAGTAAAGAAGCTAGGTCAAATCCCTCTGAAATAATTACATTGGCAAATACCCCGCTTAAAGGGCCGCTGAAGCCATATTCAGCTAGAAATCCATAGGACAGCGACAAAAACGACTAATGCTTTCCAATTACCAAGGCACTAAAGCTAGGCTTCAAGGACCGGTGTAGTCAATTTTAAACGGCCAGTGAAGTCACAAGCGGCTTGGAATCCATAGAATACAAATTTGGGTGTCAACGGTGTTAATTTAAAGGCAAAGTGGAGCGCAAATGCGCGGAAATCCATAGAAA
Organism: Mesorhabditis sp. LJ9110; assembly: GCA_038088335.1. Taxonomy (NCBI): domain Eukaryota; kingdom Metazoa; phylum Nematoda; class Chromadorea; order Rhabditida; family Rhabditidae; genus Mesorhabditis; species Mesorhabditis sp. LJ9110. The sequence continues at coordinate 2,747 of JBBGBA010000257.1, read as the reverse complement.
CGACAACAAAGCCAATTTTAAAGGGCCACTCAATTCAACGGCCATCTGGAATCCAAAAGTCCAAAAAAATCCAACCAGCTGATTTTAAAGAGTCACTGAAGGGACGAACATTTTAAATATATAGAAAATTTACAAACACTCGTTTTAAAGAGCCACTAAAGCCAACCAGGCTTCAAATTCAAATCTATCCTAAGCTTTTCTACCTCTCTTAATAAGCAACGCTTTGCATAAATCCATTTTGCGGCGCGTCGGCGAATCCATTGCTTTCCAATTTACGTTTTCAGGTTTTTAGGTTAATTCGGAATAATTTAGAAAAATGGGGGCGTTGCAAGCAGCCGGGGAGGGCTGAAATTAACCCTATTCCTGGGTTGCTGTGACGCTTCTCGGCGTGGGATTTTCTCAGATGGCCGCCCGGAGCGGGGCGAGAGTTACAAAAAGCCGGCGCGAATGAGCCACACCCCAGGTAAGGTATAGCGAGAGGGGGTCCATCGATTCTGGCCGTCCAACCTCGTATTTCGGCTTGATTGTAGGGTGGACAGCTTGAAGGCGCCGGCTGACCTTTTCCATCAAGCCGAAAAAGTCGGAAAAAGCGGCCATAACAAGGCTGGGCAAAATTTGGGGGTTAGATGAAATTTCGCACGTTTTTTGAGTATTTTGGCGCAGATTTCCGGAAAATGCACTTTCCAAGTCGGAAATTGTGGTCAGACTGATTTTTGTAATTGGTACCATGGTTTTGAACTGTTTGAAGGGTCTAGACGCGCAAAAAAATTGTAAAATAGAAATTGAGACTTTAACGTTCCTTTAAAGGCACTTGAAGGCAAAAATTCGCTTTAAAAAAAACTAGTAAGTTAGAATTTAGACTTGAAAGGTCCTTTCAATCGATTTAAAACCGCAAAAATCGGCGTCCACGGCCCTTTCAAGCAGTTTTTAGGTCAAAGCTAGCATTTCGGTTCGCTTAAAGGGACAGACAAGGCAAAACTACTGATTTTCAGGCTAAATTTCTATAGATTCTATTTTATGCATCAGTTCTAAACTTTTTTTAGAATATAGAAGGACCGGTCCGAGTTCTGAAACCTAATTTTCTATAAATTTTTAGCAAAAAAAAACCCGATTTTGCGCTTTTTTAACCGAGATGGCATACTGTAGCCACCTGACCAATCATAAAACCACAAAAAACCCCAAAATACGCCCCGTCACCGACTCGCCGAGCTGAAAACAGCTACAAAAATTGGCGATTCCAATTTTCCAAACCGCTTGGGGCTCAGAAACAAGAAATAAGCGAGTCAAAAGCCCCGGGCGTCAATCAGGAAATTGGTCAAAAAGGGCTTTGAAAATTGATGAAAAGAGTTTTGCGTGCTTTTAGGGCTTTGAGAATCCGATTGAAAGTTCAAAACCCAAAAAAGATCATTAATAATGCACTGACTTTCAAGGGCCTCGTCGAGACTCTGTCCCGGCTTGAACGGAACGTGTTCTGGGTGCGGCTCGCCGGCGTCCGGATCCTGGAAAAGTCGGATTCATGGCAAAAATTATAAGTTAAATTACGGTAAGAAATCGCAGGCTAGCAGAGATCCTTGAGGAAAGAGGCATGACGTAAAAGGGCAAGGCGTGCTAGCAGAAATCCCTGAGGAAAAAAGAAATTCTGGCAAGGGGTAGGCTAGCATGAGTTATTTGAGAAACGACGCCTAATAAGAGCAATTTTTAGAGGTATTCAAAGTGCGTTCAGGAAATGACTTTCTACATAGAAAGCTCAGAATTTAGGGTAAGCGAGAAGAGATATTTAGGGAAACCGAAGAATTGAAAGAATTCATTTCCTAATTCTAAATTCAGAAGCAAGCTAGCAGAAATCCTTGAGGATCGCGGAATTAGAAAAATTTCAAATATTAAGCAGAGGGGCAATCTACGCGAAAAACTCACCAAAAATTCGACGAGCACAACGTTGTCTTTGCCGATTATTCGCGGGTCATCCGCTTCCATGCTCTGGTAGCGGTTGTTCTGAAACGCAAAATTTGAATGAATTCCGAAAATTTATGTTTGCATTTGTTACATTTTAGTTTTTGGGAGGATTTTTGCATTGGTTTTGGACTTTTAATAGTTTTTACTCGGATTTTATCGTCTTTTCGGGATTTAAGAAGCAATTAATTTTGGCTTGGATATGGGGGAAAACGCCAAAATGCCGGCCGTAAAATACCTACAAAGCCAAAATCCCGACAGTGCAAAATCTCGACAGCTAAAATACTGACTTCCAAAACCACGACAATCAGATGCCGACAGGCGAAAATCCCGAGTTTCAGAATCCCGACAGCTAAAATGCCGACAGGATCCCGACATGCAAAATAGCTGTTTACAAGGAATGATAGGATTTTTGCCTGCGCGATTAAGCAGTCGGTATTTTGGCATGTCGGGATTATCACTTGAATTCGAATGCTGCGTAGGCTTTTAGGCTTAACCCAAATTCAAGTTTTGCCTCCGCTTGCCGAAAAATCATGAAAATTATTGCCGGTGTCGAAACCTTTCTGCTTATTGCAGAGGTTCGAAGGGAGTTTCCTATCCCGCGCCCCTTGCCTGTGATACCGTAGTCCCCGGCGCCCCCCGGAGAGCCGCGCTCTCCGATTATTGGGTATATTGCCTTTTTGGGCAATTGCCCTTTTTGGGTCAGTTCTTTTATGGGAGCAAGCCTCCATGCTGCCCAATATCGTCAGAGTTGAGCCAACCTTTGTATTGCTTGCAATATGTTTTGAACCAGAACC